>JACGAQ010000819.1:0-87760 GCA_014119065.1 Orius insidiosus | reverse complement strand
ATCAGGATAGCTTACCTAATCATCAGTAACTTAAAATTTTACTGGTGGCAGCGCTTGTTCAGAATTCAGGAAAAACTTGAAAGCAAAATATCAACACTGACTAAAGTCCATCCAGGATTTGATTTATAAAAAAACTATAGACTCAAAAACCGTTCATTTTAGAGAGTTTTGGACTAATACAAAAATGTAGAGCAAAATTTCCTACAAAATATATTTAGCTATTTTTTTCTGTACCACTGACCGTTTTGGCGTAAATTGACCATTTATGACAGTGCTGACACCACTAAAAGCCGTCTTAAGAATTTTATCAATCGGGAAAAAATTGGTTTTTTGTGAATAACTCAAAAACCGTTCATTTTAGAGGGTTTTTGACTAAATACAAAATGTAGAGCATAAAATTTCCTACAAAATATTTTAGCTATTTTTTTTGTACCACTGACCGTTTTGGCGTAAATTGACCATTTATGACAGTGCTGACACCTCTAATGAAGCCCAGTCTCTTAAGAGGTTTTTTATCAATCTAGGAGTTATGATTTTTTTTCTACCCTCATCCCAAAAACTGTCAATATTTCGGCTTCTGATTACATTTTAACTTTTCGCCACCAAAAATCTGCGTTTTTATATCAGGATATCTTACCTAATCATCAGTAACTTAAAATTTTACTGGTGGCAGCGCTTGTTCAGAATTCAGGAAAAACTTGAAAGCAAATATCAACACTGACAACCCCCAGATTTGATTTATAAAAAAACTATAGACTCAAAACCGTTCATTTTAGAGTTTTGGACTAAATACAAAAATGTAGAGCATAAATTTCCTACAAAATATATTTAGCTATTTTTTCTGTACCACTGACCGTTTTGGCGTAAATTGACCATTTATGACAGTGCTGACACCACTAAAAGCCGTCTTAAGAATTTTATCAATCGGGAAAAAATTGGTTTTTTGTGAATAACTCAAAAACCGTTCATTTTAGAGGGTTTTTGACTAAATACAAAATGTAGAGCATAAAATTTCCTACAAAATATATTTAGCTATTTTTTTGTACCACTGACCGTTTTGGCGTAAATTGACCATTTATGACAGTGCTGACACCTCTAATGAAGCCCAGTCTCTTAAGAGGTTTTTTATCAATCTAGGAGTTATGATTTTTTTTTCTACCCTCATCCCAAAAAACTGTCAATATTTCGGCTTCTGATTACATTTTTAACTTTTCGCCACCAGAAATCTGCGTTTTTATATCAGGATAGCTTACCTAATCATCAGTAACTTAAAATTTTACTGGTGGCAGCGCTTGTCCAGAATTCAGGAAAAACTTGAAAGCAAAATATCAACACTGAAAGTCCATCCAGGATTTGATTTATAAAAAAACTATAGACCAAAAACATGGGGAAAAAAAGAGTTGTTTTTCTGTGTTTGACAGTTGGCAACACTGTTTTGATTCGTCCGAAAAATGGAAGCGTGAATTGAATACTCGCTCCGATGATTTCCCCAGCGGTCCTTTTAGTCTAATTAAACTTGGGGAAATACTAAAAAATTTTACTTTTTGACTAAACTTTTGCAAAAGAAATTCGAGAAAAGTTTGGGTCCGATGATTTAGTCATCATAGAACTTTTTATGTTGGTATCGCCGGTTGAATAAAGAGTTGGGGAGGTTATAATGTAGTTTGGGACCTTGATAAATGAGAGGTCATGACGTAGAAATTGCGGAAATCACGAGATAGGTCGATGTTTCAAAACTTCGTTTTCCCCCGCGTTTTATGTTCTTCTAAACCCCTACACGTCATTTTATGTTCTATTGGGCCCTTTCTACGTCATTTTATGTTCTTCTGGCCCATTTCTACGTCATTTTATGTTTTTCTGCCCCATTTTTACGTCATTTTATTTTTATGGCCCATTTCTACGTCATTTTATGTTCTATTGGGCCCTTTATACGTCATTTTATGTTCTTCTGGCCCATTTCTACGTCATTTTATGTTTCTTTTGGCCCTTTTTACGTCATTTTATGTTCTTCTAAACCCCCTACACGTCATTTTATGTTTTTATGGCCCATTTCTACGTCATTTTATGTTCTTCTGCCCCATTTTTACGTCATTTATGTTCTTCTAAACCCCCTACACGTCATTTTATGTTCTATTGGGCCCTTTCTACGTCATTTTATGTTCTTCTGGCCCATTTCTACGTTATTTTATGTTCTTCTGCCCCATTTTTACGTCATTTTATGTCCTTTTGCCCCCCTTTTTACGTCATTTTATGTCCTTTTCCCCCCGCGTTTTAGCTACGGAAAATATTTCGCCTCTATTCTTCCTGAGGGGCCGGAAGCACATAAATGACGTAAAAAGGGGGCAAAAGGACATAAAATGACGTAAAAATGGGGCAGAAGAAACATAAAAGACATAGAAATGACGGGCCATAAAAACATAAAATGACGTGGGCCAGGAACATAAATGACAGAAGAACCATAAAATGACGTAGAAAGGAACCAGAAGAACTTAAAATGACGTAGAAAGGAACCAGAAGAACTTAAAATGACGTTAAAAAATGGAAGGGAGGCTTTGAAGAACATAAATGACGTAAAAACATGGATAGAAGAACATAATATGACGTAGAAAGGGGGGCAGAAGAAAGAAAATGACGTAAAAGGGAGCAGAAGAACATAAAATGACGTACAAAAGAGCCAGAAAACCATAAAAATGACGTAGAATAGGGCCATAAAAACTTCAAATGACGTAGAAAGGGGCCGAAGAGCATAAAATGACGTAAAATGGGGCCAGAGGAACATAAAATGACGTAGAATGAGGCCAGAAAAAATAAAATGACGTGGAAAAGGCAAAAAAAAACATAAAATGACGTAGAAATTGCGGAAATCACGAGATAGGTCGATGTTTCAAAACTTCGTTTTCCCCCGCGTTTTAGCTACTGAAAATATTTTGCCTCTTTAGTTCCTGAGCCGGAACATAAAATACGTAAAAAGGGGGTAGACGAACATAAATGACGTAGAAAGGGAGCAGAAGAACATAAAATGACGTAAAAACGGGCCACAAAAACTTAAAATTACGTACAAAAGGGCCAGAATACCATCAAAATGACGAGGAAAAGGGCAATAAAAACATAAAATGACGTGGAAAGGGCAATAAAACAAAAAATGACGTCAAAAGGGCCAGAAGAAAGTAAAGTGAAAAAACGGGCCACAAAAACCTAAATGACGTAAAACGGGCCACAAAAACTTAAAATGACATACAAAAGGGCCACAAAAACTTAAAATGACGTAGAAACCGGCCACAAAACATAAATGACGGCGATAGGGGCCATAAAACATAAAATGACGTCAAAAGGTCCAGAAGAACAAAATGACGTGAAAACGGGCCACAAAAACCCAAAATGACGTAAAAACGGGTCACAAAAACTTAAAATGACATACAAAAGGGCCACAAAAACTTAAAATGACGTAGAAACCGGCCACGAAAACATAAAATGACGGCGATAGGGGCCATAAAACAAAAATGACGTCAAAAGGTCCAGAAGAACATAAATGACGTGAAAACGGGCCACAAAAACCCAAAATGACGTAAAAACGGGTCACAAAAACTTAAAATGACATACAAAGGGCCACAAAACTTAAAATGACGTAGAAACCGGCCACGAAAACATAAAATGACGGCGATAGGGGCCATAAAACATAAAATGACGTCAAAAGGTCCAGAACATAACATGACGTAAAAACGGGCCACAAAAACCAGAAATGACGTACAAAAAGGCCACTAAAACTTAAAATGACGTAAAAAACGGGCCAGAAGAACATAAAATGACGTAAAAACGGGCCACAAAAACATAAAATGACGTTTTAAAAAAAAAGGGCCATAAAAACATAAAATGACGTTTAAAAAAAGGGCCATAAAAACATAAAATGACGTAGAAATTGCGGAAATCTCGAGATCTGTCGATGCTTCAAAACTTAATTTTCCCCCGCATTTTAGCTCCGGAAAATATTTGGCCTCTTTTGTTCCTGAGGGGCGAGAAAAACATAAAATCTATAAAAATCACTAAATATAAAAGAGAATCGACAATAGATAGAATTGGGGCCGAGGATTTTAGGGTTGAGAAGGAAAGAAAGAGCTTTTTTGTTGACCTATCCGCCTCCCAATTTGAAAAAAGAGCACCTGAAAAGCAATTAGACCTTCCAAAATCATGGATTGAATTTTTTTTTTTTTTTTTTTTTTAGCGCTGCCACCAGTAAAAGTTAAAATCTCGATAGTAATCTCATCTATATGGATTTTAAAACCGTCCCAACCCACGTAAAATTTAATGTATTCCAAATCTGGTTTCTGAATGCTAAAAATGTAATCAGAAATCGAGATATTGACAGTTTTTAAGGAGAAAACTGAGGGTTTCTAGAAAAAAAAACATCATAACTCCTAGACGGATTGTGATAGGACTCCTGGACAACTCTTATTTTTTCATTGAAAGATGCTTCTTAACCTAAATTTTTTCCAGCTTCCCAATCTGGACTGTATGAGCAAAAAATTGACTTTAATGTTAACGCTGCCACCAGTTAGATTTTAAATTACGTCAGATAGCCAATTCACCGTTATGTTTATGAGGTTTCAAGGTATCCTATCCTACATAAAATTGAACGCAGATTCCAAATCTGGTGTCAGAAAGTCGAAAATGTAATCAGAAGTCGAGATATTGACAGTTTTTTTGGGATAAAACTGAGGGTTCCTAGAAAAAAAATCATAACTCCTAGACGGATTGAGATAGGACTCCCGGAGAACTCATATTCTACTCATCTAAGAAGCTTTTTAACCTTAAATTTTATATTCTGGCCAATCTGGACTGCATAAACAGAAATTCGACGTTAATTCGCTGCCACCAGTTATTTTTTAGCTTCAAACATCCTTGAAAGCCTTCAAAAAATTGTAAAACAAAGTAAAATATTGTTTTTGACAAAGGGGGGATGATAAATCGCTCTATTATGCGGCCACTTGAACTAGTAGAGTCTCCTATTTGCAATTCTATTTTTATAAAAAAATTGTATTCCTCAACAAAAAAAAAACCTACACAAAAATGTGTTGGCAAACATGAGAATCAGGTTGAAAAGAAAAATTTGGTTGGCACTCCTGGGGTACTAAAGGCCTCATTGCACAAATTATTTTTTGTACAATTTTTTTTTTCTCCATAAAGGTCACAGGCAAAGGTCAAAGATGCTTCATCCCAAAATTGTTTGTATCGTGCTTGTCTATACTATTGTGATTCTATTCTAAGTATTATAGTGTGCTATATGCGGCAGCCAATAAGAATTTTTGTTTAAATTTTAAAACAATTTTGTTTGTTAAATTTTGTAAATTTAAAATTTTTTAAAAATAAAAAAAAAACATTAAATTTCTACTGTGGTACCTAGTGTATACTATTGTAATATTTAAAAAGCGAAGCAGAATTTTAAAAAAATAAAAATTTTTGGTGTTTTCGGTGTTTACCCACCCCATCTTTGAGCTCGCATGTGAGCAGGGCGGAGGACGGTTTGAGACTGGGGAGGTTTCCCCGTTTTCGAACCCCTTGGACGAGCTCTACCCCCACCACCCGGCTTTTCCAGTCCCCCCCCCCCCTTTAATTAGAACCCCTGAAGACTTAGAACCTCGTAAAGATGGCCGAACACTGTGATTTTTAATTTTAGTGGTGACAGCGCTCTTCTATTCGGTCAATATCTCGATTTCTGACGCCATTTTTGACTTTCTGACACCAGATTTGGAATCTGCGTTCAATTTTATGTAGGATAGGATACTTCATATGTTGTTTAAAGCGAAATTTCCAATTTTACTGGTGGCAGCGCTAACATTAAAGTCTAATTTTCGTTTATACAGTCCAGAATTGGATGCTGGAAAAAATTTAGATTAAAAAGCATCTTTAAATGAGTAAAATGTGAGTTGTCCGGGAGTCCTATCTCAATCCGTCTAGGAGTTATGATGTTTTTTGTATAATCAACGGTTTCTCCCCAAAATCCGTCAATATCTCGACTTCTGATTACATTTTTGGCTTTCTGACACCAGATTTGGAATCTGCGTACAATTTTATGTACAATAGGCTACTTCAGATGCTGTTTAATGCGAAACTTCCAATTTTACTGGTGGCAGCGCTAACATTAAAGTCTAATTTTCGTTTATACAGTCGAGAATTGGATGCTGGAAAAAATTTAGATTAAAAAGCATCTTTAAATGAGTAAAATGTGAGTTGTCCGGGAGTCCTATCTCAATCCGTCTAGGAGTTATGATTTTTTTTCTAGGAACCCTCAGTTTTATCCCAAAAAACTGTCAATATCTCGACTTCTGATTACATTTTCGACTTTCTGACACCAAATTTGGAATCTGCGTTCAATTTTATGTAGAATAGGATACCTCGGAACCTCATAAACATAACGGTGAATTGGCTATCTGACGTAATTTAAAATCTAACTGGTGGCAGCGTTAACATTAAAGTCGATTTTTTGCTCATTCAGTCCAGATTGGGAAGCTGGAAAAAATTTGAGTTAAAAAGCATCTTTAAATGAGCAAAATTTGAGTCATCCGGGACCCCTATCTCAATCCGTCTAGGAGTTATGATGTTTTTTATGATGAGTAGGATGATTTTAACCCAAAAATAGTTAAAAAATTAAAGAAAAAAGTTTAAAAAATGGTATTTTTCGCCAGATTTCGGCAAATATCACTTACTTTTGTTAAACAAATTTAATTTGCAATTAATTATTAAAACAAAAGACATTAATTAATAAAGCAAACAAGGAAAAGCTTCACAGTTTTGTTAAACAATATAAAATTATGTTTGATTTATTCAGATGCACTCCTTCCATTAATAATTGTAGGATTCCCTTAATTTTTAAACAGTTTCCTCATCTTATTAGGGGAGGGAGGAAAAAAATGTTACATCTAATTTTGGTTTTTTGCCTATTGGCCTCCGTTTCTGCGGATTCTTCGGAATATGCGAAGCCAGGGGCGCAGAATGCCGAAAGGAAGACAACTTGTAACTGCGGATGGAGGAAACATGTTAGTATTTTAACTAGAATCGATTCTACGCGAAAAAAATTGGTTTTTTGTGAATAACTCAAAAACCGTTCATTTTAGAGGGTTTTTGACTAAATACAAAAATGTAGAGCATAAAATTTCCTACAAATTATATTTAGCTACTTTTTTTGTACCACTGACCGTTTTGGCGTAAATTGACCTTTTATGACAGTGCTGACACCACTAAAAGCCCAATCTTAAGAATTTTGATCAATCGGGAAAAAATTGGTTTTTTGTGAATAACTCAAAAACCGTTCATTTTAGAGGGTTTTTGACTAAATACAAAAATGTAGAGCATAAAATTTCCTACAAATTTTATTTAGCTATTTTTTTTGTACCACTGACCGTTTTGGCGTTAATTGACCTTTTATGACAGTGCTGACACCACTAATGAAGCCCAATCTTAAGAATTTTGATCAATCGGGAAAATAATTGGTTTTTTGTGAATAACTCAAAAACCGTTCATTTTAGAGAGTTTTTGAGTAAATACAAAAATGTAGAGCATAAAATTTCCTACAAATTATATTTAGCTATTTTTTTTTGTACCGCTGACCGTTTAGGCGTAAATTGACCTTTTATGACAGTGCTGACACCACTAATGAATCCCAGTCTCTTAATACTATTTTTCGAAAGGACCTACCGTTCTTGAGTTATCAGCTTTTTTAAGTTTCAAGGTCAAATATTCAGGAGCAAATAAGTCAGTAACGGTTGATCTTATCAAAAATTGTATTTAGTAAAATTTACCTAAAATTAAGCGTAGAATTGATTTTAGTTGTCAAAAAATAGGGTTGGCATATAATTTAAAGAAATTTAGGTACTCTGGGGCACCCTGTATATCCAAACTTTTTTTTATAGCCAATGAGAAGGGTTCACGGAGGCGTGGATGCTGGGATGAACGAGTTTCCGATGATGGCTGGACTTTTTAAAGCGGCGAATGGTGAAGCGAATCAGTTTTGCGGCGGGACTATTATAACTCACGTTTCAAGAGATATAGTCACGATTTAAGAGATATAGTCACGATTTAAGAGATATAAACAACGGTTTAAGAGACGTAAATATCACAGTTTTAGTGACATAATCACGTTTCAAGAGATATAGTCACGATTTAAGAGATATAGTCACGATTTAAGAGATATAAACAACGGTTTAAGAGACGTAAAAATCACAGTTTTAGTGACATAATCACGTTTCAAGAGATATAGTCACGATTTAAGAGATATAGTCACGATTTAAGAGATATAAACAACGGTTTAAGAAACGTAAATATCAGTTTTAGTGACATAATCACGTTTCAAGAGATATAGTCACGATTTAAGAGATATAAACAACGGTTTAAGAGAATTAAACAACGGTTTAAGACATATAGTCACGATTGAAGAGATATAGTTACGATTTAAGAGATATAGTCACGATTTAAGAGATATAGTCACGATTTAAGAGATATAAACAACGGTTTAAGAGACGTAAATATCAGTTTTAGTGACATAATCACGTTTCAAGAGATATTGTCACGATTTAAGAGATATGAACAACGGTTTAAGAGACGTAAATATCACAGTTTTAGTGACATAATCACGTTTCAAGAGATATAGTCACGATTTAAGAGAATTAAACAACGGTTTAAGAGATATAGTCACGATTTAAGAGATATAGTTACGATTTAAGAGATATAGTCACGATTTAAGAGATATAAACAACGGTTTAAGAGACGTAAATATCACAGTTTTAGTGACATAATCATGTTTCAAGAGATATAGTCACGATTTAAGAGATATAAACATCAGTCAGATATAGTCGTTACCGCCGCCCACTGTATCAGATCGAGGGATAAAGACAGCGGAGTCGTCACCGATAAAGCTCCCGAAGAACATCGAGTCCTAGTAGGCGGGCACGACTACACTATGAGTAACGCAGAAAAGAAAAACGACTTGACCTGCTTTTTTTACAGTCGTGGCGACCCCTGATCATTTGGCTGCACCGGGATTGCGCATGGGGAAAAAAGTTCAGACACCGTGATTGCGCATGCTCAATCAAAAGCCTCAAAAGCCATCAGACCACCTCCTCCTGGCCAATCCGAAGCAATAGAGGCCATTAGACCACTCCTCCTGCTCAATCAAAAGCCTCAAAAGCCAACAGACCACCTCCTCCTGGCCAATCCGAAGCAATAGAGGCCATTAGACCACTCCTCCTGCTCAATCAAAAGCCTCAAAAGCCAACAGACCACCTCCTCCTGGCCAATCCGAAGCAATAGAGGCCATTAGACCACTCCTCCTGCTCAATCGAAAGCCTCAAGAGCCATCAGACCACCTCCTCCTGGCCAATCCGAAGCAATAGAGGCCATTAGACCACTCCTCCTGCTCAATCAAAAGCCTCAAAAGCCAACAGACCACCTCCTCCTGGCCAATCCGAAGCAATAGAGGCCATTAGACCACTCCTCCTGCTCAATCGAAAGCCTCAAGAGCCATCAGACCACCTCCTCCTGGCCAATCCGAAGCAATAGAGGCCATTAGACCACTCCTCCTGCTCAATCAAAAGCCTCAAAAGCCAACAGACCACCTCCTCCTGGCCAATCCGAAGCAATAGAGGCCATTAGACCACTCCTCCTGCTCAATCGAAAGCCTCAAGAGCCATCAGACCACCTCCTCCTGGCCAATCCGAAGCAATAGAGGCCATTAGACCACTCCTCCTGCTCAATCAAAAGCCTCAAAAGCCATCAGACCACCTCCTCCTGGCCAATCCGAAGCAATAGAGGCCATTAGACCACTCCTCCTGCTCAATCAAAAGCCTCAAAAGCCAACAGACCACCTCCTCCTGGCCAATCCGAAGCAATAGAGGCCATTAGACCACTCCTCCTGCTCAATCGAAAGCCTCAAGAGCCATCAGACCACCTCCTCCTGGCCAATCCGAAGCAATAGAGGCCATTAGACCACTCCTCCTGCTCAATCAAAAGCCTCAAAAGCCAACAGACCACCTCCTCCTGGCCAATCCGAAGCAATAGAGGCCATTAGACCACTCCTCCTGCTCAATCGAAAGCCTCAAGAGCCATCAGACCACCTCCTCCTGGCCAATCCGAAGCAATAGAGGCCATTAGACCACTCCTCCTGCTCAATCAAAAGCCTCAAAAGCCAACAGACCACCTCCTCCTGGCCAATCCGAAGCAATAGAGGCCATTAGACCACTCCTCCTGCTCAATCGAAAGCCTCAAGAGCCATCAGACCACCTCCTCCTGGCCAATCCGAAGCAATAGAGGCCATTAGACCACTCCTCCTGCTCAATCAAAAGCCTCAAAAGCCAACAGACCACCTCCTCCTGGCCAATCCGAAGCAATAGAGGCCATTAGACCACTCCTCCTGCTCAATCGAAAGCCTCAAGAGCCATCAGACCACCTCCTCCTGGCCAATCCGAAGCAATAGAGGCCATTAGACCACTCCTCCTGCTCAATCAAAAGCCTCAAAAGCCAACAGACCACCTCCTCCTGGCCAATCCGAAGCAATAGAGGCCATTAGACCACTCCTCCTGCTCAATCGAAAGCCTCAAGAGCCATCAGACCACCTCCTCCTGGCCAATCCGAAGCAATAGAGGCCATTAGACCACTCCTCCTGCTCAATCAAAAGCCTCAAAAGCCATCAGACCACCTCCTCCTGGCCAATCCGAAGCAATAGAGGCCATTAGACCACTCCTCCTGCTCAATCAAAAGCCTCAAAAGCCAACAGACCACCTCCTCCTGGCCAATCCGAAGCAATAGAGGCCATTAGACCACTCCTCCTGCTCAATCGAAAGCCTCAAGAGCCATCAGACCACCTCCTCCTGGCCAATCCGAAGCAATAGAGGCCATTAGACCACTCCTCCTGCTCAATCAAAAGCCTCAAAAGCCAACAGACCACCTCCTCCTGGCCAATCCGAAGCAATAGAGGCCATTAGACCACTCCTCCTGCTCAATCGAAAGCCTCAAGAGCCATCAGACCACCTCCTCCTGGCCAATCCGAAGCAATAGAGGCCATTAGACCACTCCTCCTGCTCAATCAAAAGCCTCAAAAGCCAACAGACCACCTCCTCCTGGCCAATCCGAAGCAATAGAGGCCATTAGACCACTCCTCCTGCTCAATCAAAAGCCTCAAAAGCCAACAGACCACCTCCTCCTGGCCAATCCGAAGCAATAGAGGCCATTAGACCACTCCTCCTGCTCAATCAAAAGCCTCAAAAGCCAACAGACCACCTCCTCCTGGCCAATCCGAAGCAATAGAGGCCATTAGACCACTCCTCCTGCTCAATCAAAAGCCTCAAAAGCCAACAGACCACCTCCTCCTGGCCAATCCGAAGCAATAGAGGCCGTTAGACCACTCCTCCTGCTCAATCAAAAGCCTCAAGAGCCATCAGACCACCTCCTCCTGGCCAATCCGAAGCAATAGAGGCCATTAGACCACTCCTCCTGCTCAATCAAAAGCCTCAAAAGCCAACAGACCACCTCCTCCTGGCCAATCCGAAGCAATAGAGGCCATTAGACCACTCCTCCTGCTCAATCAAAAGCCTCAAAAGCCATCAGACCACCTCCTCCTGGCCAATCCGAAGCAATAGAGGCCATTAGACCACTCCTCCTGCTCAATCAAAAGCCTCAAAAGCCACAGACCACCTCCTCCTGGCCAATCCGAAGCAATAGAGGCCATTAGACCACTCCTCCTGCTCAATCAAAAGCCTCAAGAGCCAACAGACCACCTCCTCCTGGCCAATCCGAAGCAATAGAGGCCATTAGACCACTCCTCCTGCTCAATCAAAAGCCTCAAGAGCCAACAGACCACCTCCTCCTGGCCAATCCGAAGCAATAGAGGCCATTAGACCACTCCTCCTGCTCAATCAAAAGCCTCAAGAGCCAACAGACCACCTCCTCCTGGCCAATCCGAAGCAATAGAGGCCATTAGACCACTCCTCCTGCTCAATCAAAAGCCTCAAGAGCCAACAGACCACCTCCTCCTGGCCAATCCGAAGCAATAGAGGCCATTAGACCACTCCTCCTGCTCAATCAAAAGCCTCAAAAGCCATCAGACCACCTCCTCCTGGCCAATCCGAAGCAATAGAGGCCATTAGACCACTCCTCCTGCTCAATCAAAAGCCTCAAAAGCCATCAGACCACCTCCTCCTGGCCAATCCAAAGCAATAGAGGCCATTAGACCACTCCTCCTGCTCAATCAAAAGCCTCAAAAGCCATCAGACCACCTCCTCCTGGCCAATCCGAAGCAATAGAGGCCATTAGACCACTCCTCCTGCTCAATCAAAAGCCTCAAGAGCCATCAGACCACCTCCTCCTGGCCAATCCGAAGCAATAGAGGCCATTAGACCACTCCTCCTGCTCAATCAAAAGCCTCAAAAGCCAACAGACCACCTCCTCCTGGCCAATCCGAAGCAATAGAGGCCATTAGACCACTCCTCCTGCTCAATCAAAAGCCTCAAAAGCCATCAGACCACCTCCTCCTGGCCAATCCGAAGCAATAGAGGCCATTAGACCACTCCTCCTGCTCAATCAAAAGCCTCAAAAGCCATCAGACCACCTCCTCCTGGCCAATCCGAAGCAATAGAGGCCATTAGACCACTCCTCCTGCTCAATCAAAAGCCTCAAAAGCCAACAGACCACCTCCTCCTGGCCAATCCGAAGCAATAGAGGCCATTAGACCACTCCTCCTGCTCAATCAAAAGCCTCAAAAGCCAACAGACCACCTCCTCCTGGCCAATCCGAAGCAATAGAGGCCATTAGACCACTCCTCCTGCTCAATCAAAAGCCTCAAGAGCCATCAGACCACCTCCTCCTGGCCAATCCGAAGCAATAGAGGCCATTAGACCACTCCTCCTGCTCAATCAAAAGCCTCAAAAGCCATCAGACCACCTCCTCCTGGCCAATCCGAAGCAATAGAGGACATTAGACCACTCCTCCTGCTCAATCAAAAGCCTCAAAAGCCAACAGACCACCTCCTCCTGGCCAATCCGAAGCAATAGAGGCCATTAGACCACTCCTCCTGCTCAATCAAAAGCCTCAAATCACGGTGTCATATAATTTTTGGTTATGCGCAATCACGGTGTCTAAAATTTTATGTCCATGCGCAATCACGGTGTCTAATGGTTTTTACCTGTGCGCAATCACGGTGCCTGAAATGTTGGAGCAGGTAAAAAAATGCGCAATCACGGTACGCCCGATCATTTTATGACGGTGAGCAACGTCCAAGTCCACCAGGACTACGACGACTATCAGCTTAGGAATGATATAGCGATGCTCACGGTGGAAAGGACGATCAAATTTTCGGAGAACCGAAGGCCCTGCATGTTTCCCTAGTAGCAGACTGAGCATCGACAAAGAGACGGTCATCGCGATCGGATGGGGTATGACTTCATGGTTCGGAGGTAGCAAAGGTACACAAACGAGCGTCCTTCAAAAGGTCCATTTGACCGCCTACGAGGTCTCCACTTGGGAAAATTTCATGCCAAGAATATTCGACTTGAAGAGCAAGCATCAGTTGTGCACAAGCAACCAAGGGAAATCCGTCTGCCCGGTAAATGTCATTCCTTCCCTCCCCACTGAGACGTATTTTAGGGAGATTCCGGCGGCCCTTTACTCTGGTACGACGCCCAAATCGACAGATACACTTTAGTCGGAGTTTCGTCTTTCGTACGCTCTCCGGACGAATCGATCGGCGAAGAAGGATGCCGAGATGTCGCCGGATTCACGGATCCGAGCGCCTTCATCGACTGGCTCGAATCCAAAACATCCGGTAAAAAATCATCCGAAATCATTTTTTATTTACTTTTTTTTTCGCAGGCCAATCACTCTGCACCAAAATTTAAACTTTTTATAAGATAATAAACAGAATATACACAAAAAACTATTTTGTTTTTTAACCTTTCAGTCTTACCAAACTTGAAGTTTATGCTTAGTTGAGTAGTGAGTGCAGATGATTTAAGGGGATATGAGGGTTTTAAGTTGGTTGCTTTGTACATATTTCGTTGTGAGCAACGGTTTTCGGTTTTTCCCTTCTATCTTGGAAACCGTCGCTCAAAACGAAAAAATGTCCTAAGTAAAAGTTGTAGCTACGGAAATTTACTACATACAATATCTTATTAGTTTTTTCCGTCAGAGCAATATTTTAGTAGATATGAAGGTTTTAAGTTTTCAGACAGGCTCTGTAGGATTATTAGTTTTAATCTCATAACTCCTTAAATATTGCTCTTACACAAATAATAAATAAATAAATTTTTGTAGGAAATCGTTGTACCTACAACTTTTACTTAGGACATTTTTTCGTTTTGAGCGACGGTTTCCGAGTTAGAAAGGAAAAACTGAAAACCGTTGTTCACAACGAAAAATTTGCAAAGCAACTCACTTAAGAACCCTCATATCTCCTTAAGTATTGCTCTGACAAAAAAACCAATGAGGTCTTTTTTGTAGGAAATTTTTGTAGCTACGACTTTTACTTAAGACGTTTTTTCGTTTGAGCGACGGTTTCCAAGGTAGAAGGGAAAAACCGAAAACCGTTGATAACAACGAAAAATTTGCAAAGCAACCAACTTAAATACTTCCATATCTCCTAAAGTATTGCTCTGACGGAAAAAAATAATAAAATATTTTATGTAGTAAATTTCAGTACCTACAACTTTTACTTAGGACGTTTTTTCGTTTTAAGCGACGGTTTCCGAGATAGAAGGGAAAAACCGAAAAAATTTGCAAAGCAACTCACTTAAAAACCATCATACCTCCTTAAAAAGATGAAAAGGATTATAAAAGTTTTTAGTGGATTATAAAGGATTCGAAAGAATTGGAGATGATTATGAAGAATTGGAGGGGAGTCGAAAAAATTTTAGAGGATTATAAAGGATTCAAAGGTTTTTTAGAGGATCATAAAGAACATAAAAAGGAGGATTCGAAAGGCTTAATTTTGAAGGATTAAAATGGGTTAGGAAGTTTTTAAGAGGATTGTAAAGGTTTAATAGGGACTCCAAAGGCCATTGTTCAGAAAAGCCGAAATACTCGACTGTTCAGTATAACCGAGTACAACAAAGTTATTCGACAGTTCAATACAACCGAGTTATTCGATTGTTCAATACAAACGAGTGGCTTGATTGTTCAGAATTGCCGAAATATTCGACTGTTCAAAGCAACCGATTAATTCGATTGTTTAATAGAACCTAGTTATTCGACTGT
The DNA here is from genome assembly GCA_014119065.1 of Orius insidiosus. Classification (NCBI taxonomy): domain Eukaryota; kingdom Metazoa; phylum Arthropoda; class Insecta; order Hemiptera; family Anthocoridae; genus Orius; species Orius insidiosus. The sequence goes on along the minus strand of JACGAQ010000819.1, from coordinate 72,529 downwards.
TCAATACAACCGAGTTATTCGATTGTTCAATACAACCGAGTGGCTTGATTGTTCAGAAAAGCCGAAATACTCGACTGTCCAGTATAACCGAGTTATCCGAATAAGCAGAACCGCCGAAATATTCGATTGTTTTATGCAACAGAGTTATTAGATTGTTCAGAATAGCCGAAATATTCGACTGTTCAAAGCAACCGATTAATTCGATTGTTCAATACAACCTAGTTATTCGACAGTTCAATACAACCGAGTTATTCGATTGTTCAATACAACCGAGTGGCTTGATTGTTCAATACAACCTAGTTATTCGACTGTTCAATACAACTGAGTTATTCGATCGTTCAATACAACCGTGTTATTCGATTGTTCAATACAACCGAGTGGCTTGATTGTTCAGAAAAGTCGAAATACTCGACTGTTCAGTATAACCGAGTTATCCGAATGAGCAGAACCGCCGAAATATTCGATTGTTTTATGCAACCGAGTTGTTAGATTGTTCAATACAACCTAGTTATTCGATTGTTCAAAGCAATTGTTCTCAACAAAGGCCTAGGCATCTCAAATATCTGGATATCATCCATAAAGGATTACTATGGGTAAGGAAGGTTTTTAGAGAATTGCGATAGAGTAATAGGGATTCGAAAGAATTTTAGATGATTATGAAAGATTAAAATGGATTAGAGGATTAAGAGAGATTCGAAAGGATCTGAGATGATTATAAAGAATTTCAAAGGATTTTTAAATGGATTAAGTAGGTTTTTAGAGGGTTGTACAGAGTTTATAGGGATTTGAAAGGATTTGAGATGATTATAAAGGATTAATAGGGATTAAAAAGGCTTTGAGATGATTACGAAAGATTAAACTGGATTAGGAAGGTTTTTAGAGGAATAATATAGATTCGAAAGGATTTGAGATGATTACAAAAGATTTGAAGGGATTAAGGATTAAAGGATTAACTGGGATTCGCAAGGCCTTGAGAGGATAAAGAGATTCAAAAGTTCAATGAAGTTTAATTTTGCCTAATTGACTTTGAATAGAGTTGTGTAATTTCGTGCGTTAATTAGCGAAAAATAAATAAAAAATTATTTATGTTGATTCAACTGCTTTTTTTTTCGTATTTAAGGCGAAAGTTTTGCATTCGGAAATCAGTTAAGATGAAGGTTTTCGTTCTTTTGTTACTTGTGGCGTGCGCGGCGGCGCAGAGGAGAACCTCCTGCAACTGCGGAGTGAGGAGAATGGTGAGAAAATTGGTTTTTTGGGGTTTATTGGATGGAAAATGAGGGGTTTTTTTTTTAATTATTTTTTTTATTTTATTTTATTTTATTTTTTTTATTTTTTTGATGGATAATGAGGTTTTTTGTGGGTTTTCAAATGAAATTGGGACGAATTTTAAACGAGGGAAGATTTTCAAACGAAATTTCGGACGAATTTTAAACGAGGGACGATTTTCAAACGAAATTTCGGACGAATTTCAAAGGAGGGACGATTTTCAAACGAAATTTCGGACGAATTTTAAACGAGGGACGATTTTCAAACGAAATTTGGACGAATTTTAAACGAGGGAAGATTTTCAAACGAAATTCGGACGAATTTCAAAGGAGGGACGATTTTCAAACGAAATTTCGGACGAATTTTAAACGAGGGACGATTTTCAAACGAAATTAGGACGAATTTCAAACAGGGACGATTTTCAAACGAAATTTGGACGAATTTTAAACGAGGGACGATTTTCAAGCGAAATTTGGACGAATTTTAAACGAGGGACGACTTTTAAACGAAATTCGGACGAATGTCAAACGAGGGACGATTTTCAAACGAAATTAGGACGAATTTCAAACAGGGACGATTTTCAAACGAAATTTGGACGAATTTTAAACGAGGGAAGATTTTCAAACGAAATGAGGACGAATTTCAAACTGGGACGATTTTCAAACGAAATTCGGACGAATTTCAAACATGGACGATTTTCAAACGAAATTTGGACGAATTTTAAACCAGGGACGATTTCCAAACAAAATGAAGACGAATTTCAAACTGGGACGATTTTCAAACGAAATTTCGACGAAATTCAAACGAGGGACGACTTTCAAACGAAATTCGGACGAATTTCAAATAGGGACGACTTTCAAACGAAATTCGGACGAATTTTAAACGAGGAACGACTTTCAAACGAAATTAGGACGAAATTCAAACGAGGGACGACTTTCAAACGAAATTCGGACGAATTTCAAACAGGGACGATTTTCAAACGAAATTTTAACCAGAAAAAAAAAAACAAATAAAGGCAATCGAAGCTTTTATAGCGAGAGGAAAAAATTACCCCAGTTCTTCCCTCCTAAACCAACCTAAACTGCCTCCTTTGGGCAAAAAATTTATTCAAACTTTTTGGTTTTTTTTTTGGATTTTTTAGGCGGGGAGTAGGATTGTTGGAGGTACTGAGAGCGGGGTGAACGAATGGCCGTCGATGGCAGGACTTTTCCAGGTGCTCAATAACGGAAATGTTTTCCAATTCTGCGGCTCGACCATCATCACGAAAAGGCATGTGATCACCGCTGCTCATTGCGTGCGATCCAGGGACGATTGGGGGAATATCGTCGACAAAAGGCCCCAAGAAGTTAAAGTCCTCGTCGGTGGCCATGATTGGCTAAGAGGTAGGATGGTGCCAATGGGTCAGACGTTTCGAACTAATATCGTCTCGGACTAATTTGTAACTAAAAAATAAGATTATTTAAAAGATTTGACGTTTCTACCTACAAATCAAAACATAAACATTACGTTTCAGACTAACCTAATAGCCGGTATCCCTTTGTATTGGCATTACAAAGGTTACAAATTAGTTACAAATTAGTCCAAGACGGCGTTAGCTTGATTTTAGTTCGAGACGTCATTAGTTCCATAAGTATATACCCTTGGGGGAATATCGTCGACAAAAGGCCCCGAGAAATTAAAGTCCTCGTCGGTGGCCATGATTGGCTAAGAGGTAGGATGGTATTAGATGGGTCAGACGTTTCGAACTAATATCGTCTCGGACTAATTTGTAACTAAAAAATGAGATTGATTATCCTTTGCAGCAAACATAAACCAATTTATGGATACGATCAACATCGCCATTCATGAGCAGTACAATGATAGGGGTCTCACCAATGATATCGCCATGATCACGTTGACGGGCAATATACCTTTTTCGGATATCATCAGCCCCGTTTGCTTCCCGAATACAAGGCTGAATCTGGATAAAGTGCAGGTGACTGCGGTCGGATGGGGTGCGACTTTCTGGAACGCAATCCCGGAGCAGACACAGTCGCCGACTGTGCTCAGAAAAGTCGATTTGACTGCACACAATGTGGACACATGTGCCCGACTTATGCCTGGTGGTTTCGCAACGCTCTTCAACCGCCATCAACTCTGCACGTTCAACCCTGGACAATCCGTCTGCCCAGTAAGCCTGAAGACAATTTCTTTGCACTCAATAAACCTTTGCTTTTAGGGAGATTCCGGCGGACCGCTCTACTGGCTTGACACCGAAATCAACAGATACGTCTTAGCCGGTATTTCATCGTTTGTTCCAAGCGTCAATAAAGGAACCCCTGGATGTCAAAACATTTCCGGATTCGCCGATCCTTCAGCATTCATCGACTGGGTCAGAGCTAGACTCGGTGGCGAATCTGTCTGCATGAAAATTTAAAAATAAAACATTTTTAAACAACCCCAATCTCGATATTTCAACTATGTTCCAACCGCAGTTTGAAACAGGTTTGATACTCCTGGAGCATGCGCAGAAGTCTTAGTTACAAATTAGTCCGAGACGATATTAGTTCGAAACGTCTGACCCTTTTTTTTAAATTTTTAAACAACATTTCCCCAATCTCGATAATCAACTATGTTCCAACCGCAGTTTGAAACAGGTTTGATACTCCTGGAGCATGCGCAGAAGTCAAATCTGAAGTTTCACAAATCGTTTTTCTGACAAATCTGTGCTTATCCTTCTGCGCAGGCTCCAGGAGTTTCAACCCAGTTTCGAACTGGGACAAAGCTAATGACGCTGCTTAATATTGCGTAGAACCCCGATAATCCGACCAAAGAAAATTTGAAACTGACGTCTAAAACCTCGCGCTATTGTACAATCAGAAAATGTCATTGATTGACAAATCTGACGTGCTAACCCTTCTGCGCATGCTCCAGGACTTTCAAACTTCGGTTGGAACAAAGCTAATGACTCTGCTTAATATTGTGTAGAACCCCGATAATCCGACCAAAGAAAATTTGAAACTAAAACCTCGCGCTATTGTACAATCAGAAAATGTCATAGATTGACAAATCTGACGTGCTAACCCTTCTGCGCATGCTCCAGGACTTTCAAACATCGGTTGGAACAAAGCTAATGACTCTGCTTAATATTGCGTAGAACCCCGATAATCCGACCAAAGAAAATTTGAAACTAAAACCTCGCGCTATTGTACAATCAGAAAATGTCATAGATTGACAAATCTGACGTGCTAACCCTTCTGCGCATGCTCCAGGAGTTTCAAACATCGGTTGGAACAAAGCTAATGACTCTGCTTAATATTGCGTAGATCCCCGATAATCCGACCAAAGAAAATTTGAAACTAAAAGCTCGCGCTATTGTACAATCAGAAAATGTCATTGATTGACAAATCTGACGTGCTAACCCTTCTGCGCATGCTCCAGGAGTTTCAAACATCGGTTGGAACAAAGATAATGACTCTGCTTAATATTGTGTAGAACCCCGATAATCCGACCAAAGAAAATTTGAAACTGACGTCTAAAACCTCGCGCTATTGTACAATCAGAAAATGCCATTGATTGACAAATCTGACTTGCTAACCCTTCTGCGCATGCTCAAGGAGTTTCAAACTTCGGTTGGAACAAAGCTAATGACTCTGCTTAATATTGCGTAGATCCCCGATAATCCGACCAAAGAAAATTTGAAACTAAAACCTCGCGCTATTGTACAATCAGAAAATGTCATAGATTGACAAATCTGACGTGCTAACCCTTCTGCGCATGCTCCAGGAGTTTCAAACATCGGTTGGAACAAAGCTAATGACTCTGCTTAATATTGTGTAGATCCCCGATAATCCGACCGGCCATCGTACAAACCGAAATATTCAGAAAATGTCGATGATTGAACGAAAATTAATCAGCACCTCGATAATCCGACATGACCGACCATGACTCTGCTTAATGTTGTGTAGAACCTCGATAAACCGACCCAAGAAAATTTGAAATTGATATCTAAAACCTCGGGCTACCGTACAAACCGAAATATTCATAAAATGCCATTGATTGATTGACAAATAATAAGAACCTCGATAATCCGACATGACCGACCATGACTCTGCTTAATGTTGTGTAGAACCTCAATAAACCGACCCATGAAAATTTGAAATTGACATCCGAAACCTCGGGCTATTGTACAATCAGAAAATGTTCGATTGATGGAGAACTAATAAGCACCTCGATAATCCGAGCGACCTTGACTCTGCTTAATGTGGCATAGAGCCTCGATAATCCGACCAAATGCGGGAAACGCAAATTTCAAGGTCACCGTTTTGTTGCTCAAAGGAAGACACTCCCCCCACCCTCTAGAGACCGAAGAGGCATTAAAACTTTCATCCCGTTGGTGTCAAGTTAAATAACTTCTTGAAAGCATAATTTTACACTCTCGTGATTTTCGATAAATCTTCTACTCCGGGCTCTAAGCTCCAAAATATAAAACGATGATTAACAAAGTATAATCACTGTTTACGACTGAATGGACCTTCAGGTTGCGAATATTTTGAGGAATCTCCATTTTTGGGGTATATACTTATGGAACTAATGACGTCTCGAACTAAAATCAAGCTAACGCCGTCTTGGACTAATTTGTAACTAATTTGATTGATGATTGATTGATGAAACCTTTTTATTTACAAAAAAAAAAAATTGAATATTTACAAATATAAAAATAAAAGGTAATTTTACATGGTAAGTTAATACCGTCTGTAGGAGTTCGGCGGTCTTAAATAAAAAAAATAAAAATAAATAAATAAAAATTCCTATTCTCGGGATCTAAATATATACAATAAGAGCTTTGATGGATTCAGAAAAACAATTAAAAATTAAACTCTTCTACCAATTCATTTCTGTATTTCAATGCCTCCTTCACAAATCCGATCAGACCTGTACATTCTGGGGAATTCAGGTAAGAAAGCAGAGCGGGACGTGAAATTTTGGCACTGCCCAGATACAATAGCCTGTATTCCGTCAAAATCGAGCATTCAGCAAGGAAATGGAATGTGTCCTCTCGAGCTGCCGAGTTGCAGAGGGAGCATCTGTCAATCTCTCTAAACGGAGAGTAGTTCAAATATAACATCTCGCAGCGTACCTTAAATAGCCACTTTGAGGATTCAGGAGAAATTTTTAAGGTTGAATTTTCGAAATTGAAAAAGCAAAGAGAGTGGTCGAGATCGCGGTAGAGACTAAAGCGCGTTGAGTCAATTGCTTTTTGAATACATCCTTCCTTATGTTTCGCACGGATGCTTGCTTCTAGGATGGGCAGTTGTTTCAGCCAATGATCCACATTTTGCAGCGTGAAAGTGAAACTTAAATTGTGTTCTGTAGCGAGAGAATTCAGAGATCGGAACCAAAACAAATTTGAGTTTAGTGCCTCTAGAGCCAAGATTCGAGGAAGACGGTGAGCTGGATGAGCAAAAACGCGTGTTAAGTAGGCTAGATGAAGCTTAAGGGTATAAATGAATAACGGATCCACATCGGTTTCGAGATAGACCATGTAGTTAGGAGTGTAAAAAGGGAGACTATATATTTTCCGGACAAAGTACCGCTGGAAACCCTCAAGCTGCTCAGACGGTTGGAACCCCCAAGACTGCCCAGCGTAGCATAGCATAGACCGACAGACCGACTGAAAAAGGTTAAACTTGCTCTTCGCTGGTATCAGAGGGTTTGCCACGAGTCTTGACCAGACGCAATTAATGGCCTGTTTAGCTGAGGCAACTTTTGACCTAAAATGCGATGAAAGTGACAGCTTAGGTGTGAAGATGACCCCTAAGTACTTGTACTCGTTGACAATTTCTATCTGGGCACGGTTATAAAACCAACGCTCTTTTTTGGCATAGCGACCGCCTCTGCGGAATACCATAACTTTAGACTTTTCCAGATTGACTAAAAGATTTTTTTCACGACAATAACGTTCTAGCTGACCAATGTTCTGTTGCATAGCATATGGCGAATCAGCCAAGATCACTATATCGTCTGCATACATCAATATCTTAATGAGAGACTGACCCACACGAATCCCGTATTCCAAGTAAGTATGAAGGTCATCAATGAAAAGAGAAAAAAGAAGTGGACTCAAGATGCATCCCTGCCTCACTCCGGAATCAACGGAAAAAACTCAGAAATAGACGATCCGGACCTGACTGCCGAGCCTGCATGGTCGAAGAGAGATTTTAGAATGAACAGGATTTTAGAGGAAAACCCAAGATTCATAATCCTTTGTAACAGTAGCGCTCTGTCAACACTGTCGAAGGCCGCACTCAAATCTACAAAGAAGGCGTAAACTTTGGATTTAGGTCTGGACAATCTGATATTAATGATGGACGAGAGGGTGAAAATGTGGTCTACAGTGGAGTAACCCCTCCTAAAACCAGCTTGGTACTCACTGAGGAGGTCGTGGTCTTCAACATAATTCGTCATACGTTTCAGGACTAAGCTGGAAAAAATCTTTGCAATTGCGTCAATACACGATATTCCTCTGTAGTTCTTCGGATCGTTCCTTTCTCCCTTTTTGAACAGTGGAAAAATAATGGATTTGCCGAATGAAGGCGGAGCAGAACCATTGTCCAAAACAGAATTAAAAAACTTCAACAGTTTTTCAACAAAGACCTGGGGGGCAGCTTTATAAAACTCATAGGATATTCCGTCCTGTCCTGGTGCCTTGTTGTTCTTCAAAGAGGACAACACCCCTTCAAGCTCGGCAATCAGAAAATGTCATAGATTGACAAATCTGACGTGCTAACCCTTCTGCGCATGCTCCAGGAGTTTCAAACATCGGTTGGAACAAAGCTAATGACTCTGCTTAATATTGTGTAGATCCCCGATAATCCGACCGGCCATCGTACAAACCGAAATATTCAGAAAATGTCGATGATTGAACGAAAATTAATCAGCACCTCGATAATCCGACATGACCGACCATGACTCTGCTTAATGTTGTGTAGAACCTCGATAAACCGACCCAAGAAAATTTGAAATTGATATCTAAAACCTCGGGCTACCGTACAAACCGAAATATTCATAAAATGCCATTGATTGATTGACAAATAATAAGAACCTCGATAATCCGACATGACCGACCATGACTCTGCTTAATGTTGTGTAGAACCTCAATAAACCGACCCATGAAAATTTGAAATTGACATCCGAAACCTCGGGCTATTGTACAATCAGAAAATGTTCGATTGATGGAGAACTAATAAGCACCTCGATAATCCGAGCGACCTTGACTCTGCTTAATGTGGCATAGAGCCTCGATAATCCGACCAAATGCGGGAAACGCAAATTTCAAGGTCACCGTTTTGTTGCTCAAAGGAAGACACTCCCCCCACCCTCTAGAGACCGAAGAGGCATTAAAACTTTCATCCCGTTGGTGTCAAGTTAAATAACTTCTTGAAAGCATAATTTTACACTCTCGTGATTTTCGATAAATCTTCTACTCCGGGCTCTAAGCTCCAAAATATAAAACGATGATTAACAAAGTATAATCACTGTTTACGACTGAATGGACCTTCAGGTTGCGAATATTTTGAGGAATCTCCATTTTTGGGGTATATACTTATGGAACTAATGACGTCTCGAACTAAAATCAAGCTAACGCCGTCTTGGACTAATTTGTAACTAATTTGTAACCTTTGTAATGCCGATACAAAGGGATACCGGCTATTAGGTTAGTCTGAAACGTAATGTTTATGTTTTGATTTGTAGGTAGAAACGTCAAATCTTTTAAATAATCTTATTTTTTAGTTACAAATTAGTCCGAGACGATATTAGTTCGAAACGTCTGACCCCTTTTTGGGTAGAAATGATGGTCTGCGGTTGCCGATATCGCTTTGATCGTCATTAAGGGGCAATTTCCGGGCGCTTTCGGAGTCGTGTCAGCCGCGGGCATGTAACGCCTCTCAAACGCCTCCCCGATCACATTTTATCGCGATTTTACGTCCTCCAAAAACGCCATATTTCAAACGAAAATCGAACGAAAAAATATAATCAGCGAACTGGGGAAACCGGGTGTAAAATGTAATAAGGAAAAGACGGCTTAAGGAGGAGCAGCTGTTCATAAAAGGGCAATTACTAATTAGTAAATTAGTAATTTCTAATTATTACCCACTGCAAACGGTTTATCCTTAATAGGGAAAGAAAAATACTATTTTAGCCTACGCAGCTTTCAGGGTTTTGTACAGTTTAGATGCCTAAACCCCCCCCCCCCCCCAGAAATAGGTGCTATGTAAACTACGAGGTGTGGAAGACCCTTAAAATAAATGAAAAATATAACGATTTTCAAACGAAATTTGGACGATTTTCAAACGAAATTCGGAAGAATTTCAAAGGAGGGACGATTTTCAAACGAAATTCGGACGAATTTCAAACGAAATTTGGAAGAATTTTAAAGGAGGGACGATTTTCAAACGAAATTCGGACGAATTTCAAACGAAATTCGGAAGAATTTTTAAGGAGGGACAATTTTCAAACGAAATTCGGAAGAATTTTAAAGGAGGGACGATTTTCAAACGAAATTCGGAAGAATTTTAAAAGAGGGACGATTTTCAAACGAAATTGGGACGATTTTTAAACGAAATTCGGAAGAATTTTAAAGGAGGGACGATTTTTAAACGAAATTCGGAAGAATTTTAAAGGAGGGACGATTTTCAAACGAAATTCGGACGATTTTCAAACGAAATTTGGACGAATTTTAAAGGAGGGACGATTTTCAAACGAAATTCGGCCGATTTTCAAACGAAATTTGGACGAATTTTAAAGGAGGGTCGATTTTCAAACGAAATTTGGCCGATTTTCAAACGAAATTCGGACGAATTTTAAAGGAGGGACGATTTTCAAACAAAATTCGGACGAATTTCAAACGAAATTCGGAAGAATTTTAAAGGAGGGACGATTTTCAAACGAAATTCGGCCGATTTTCAAACGAAATTTGGACGAATTTTAAAGGAGGGACGATTTTCAAACGAAATTCGGCCGATTTTCAAACGAAATTTGGACGAATTTTAAAGGAGGGACAATTTTCAAACGAAATTCGGAAGAATTTTAAAGGAGGGACGATTTTCAAACGAAATTCGGAAGAATTTTAAAAGAGGGACGATTTTCAAACGAAATTGGGACGATTTTTAAACGAAATTCGGAAGAATTTTAAAGGAGGGACGATTTTTAAACGAAATTCGGAAGAATTTTAAAGGAGGGACGATTTTCAAACGAAATTCGGACGATTTTCAAACGAAATTTGGACGAATTTTAAAGGAGGGACGATTTTCAAACGAAATTCGGCCGATTTTCAAACGAAATTTGGACGAATTTTAAAGGAGGGTCGATTTTCAAACGAAATTTGGCCGATTTTCAAACGAAATTCGGACGAATTTTAAAGGAGGGACGATTTTCAAACGAAATTCGGACGAATTTCAAACGAAATTCGGAAGAATTTTAAAGGAGGGACGATTTTCAAACGAAATTCGGCCGATTTTCAAACGAAATTTGGACGAATTTTAAAGGAGGGACGATTTTCAAACGAAATTCGGCCGATTTTCAAACGAAATTTGGACGAATTTTAAAGGAGGGTCGATTTTCAAACGAAATTCGGCCGATTTTCAAACGAAATTCGTAAGAATTTTAAAGGAGGGACGATTTTCAAACGAAATTCGGACGAATTTAAAACGAAATTCGGAAGAAATTTAAAGGAGGGACGATTTTCAAACGAAATTCGGACGAATTTCAAACGAAATTCGGAAGAATTTTAAAGGAGGGACGATTTTCAAACGAAATTCGGACGGTTTTCAAACGAAATTCGGAAGAATTTTAAAGGAGGGCCGATTTTCAAACGAAATTCGGACGAATTTCAAACGAAATTCGGAAGAATTTTAAAGGAGGGACGATTTTCAAACGAAATTCGGACGAATTTCAAACGAAATTCGGAAGAATTTTTAAGGAGGGACGATTTTCAAACGAAATTCGGACGATTTTCAAACGAAATTCGGAAGAATTTTAAAGGAGGGACGATTTTCAAACGAAATTCGGACGAATTTCAAACGAAATTCGTAAGAATTTTAAAGGAGGGACGATTTTCAAACGAAATTCGGAAGAATTTTAAAGGAGGGACGATTTTCAAACGAAATCTGGACGAATTTCAAACGAAATTCGGAAGAATTTCAAAGGAGGGACGATTTTCAAACGAAATTCGGACGAATTTCAAACGAAATTCGGAAGAATTTCAAAGGAGGGACGATTTTCAAATGAAATTCGGAAGAATTTTAAACGAAATTCGGAAGAATTTCAAAGGAGGGACGATTTTCAAATGAAATTCGGAAGAATTTTAAAGGAGGGACGATTTTCAAACGAAATTCGGAAGAATTTTAAAAGAGGGACGATTTTCAAACGAAATTGGGACGATTTTTAAACGAAATTCGGAAGAATTTTAAAGGAGGGACGATTTTTAAACGAAATTCGGAAGAATTTTAAAGGAGGGCCGATTTTCAAACGAAATTCGGACGATTTTCAAACGAAATTCGGACGAATTTTAAAGGAGGGACGATTTTCAAACGAAATTCGGACGTTTTTCAAACGAAATTTGGATGAATTTTAAAGGAGGGACGATTTTCAAACGAAATTCGGACGAATTTCAAACGAAATTCGGAAGAATTTTAAAGGAGGGACGATTTTCAAACGAAATTCCGACGAATTTCAAACTAAATTCGGAAGAATTTTAAAGGAGGGACGATTTTCAAACGAAATACGGACGAATTTCAAACGAAATTTGGACGAATTTTAAAGGAGGGACGATTTTCAAACAAAATTCGGACGAATTTCAAACGAAATTCGGACGAATTTTAAAGGAGGGACGATTTTCAAACGAAATTCGGACGATTTTCAAACGAAATTCGGAAGAATTTTAAAGGAGGGACGATTTTCAAACGAAATTCGGACGAATTTCAAACGAAATTTGGACGAATTTTAAAGGAGGGACGATTTTCAAACGAAATTCGGACGAATTTCAAACGAAATTCGGACGAATTCAAGGCAATCGAACCATTTATTGCGAAAGGAAAAAAATTACCCCAGTTCTTCCCTCCTAAACCAACCAAAACTGCCTCCTTTGGACAAAAAATTTATTCAAATTTTTTTGAAGAAAAAAGGAAGTATAAAGGAGGGGGAAGTATAAGGGAGGGGAAGTATAAAGGAGGTGGTAGTATAAGGGAGGGGAAGTATAAAGGAGGGGGAAGTATAATTCCCAGCCATTTTCGCACTAGAAATTAGCAGTACTTACTCTAGTTGCGCGCTGCTCAGCCAAAAGGAAAGCATGGAACAAAAAAAAAATGGAAAATTCGTCTGTTAAAGTTATGTTATGAATTCTTTGGGGCGAAATTAGCCGTATTCACATTTATGAATTCACGAATACGTAGAAAAATTACGAATTTGTATTGAACATACTTAAATGTGAATACGCCAAACTCTGAATTTAGGTAAATAAAAAAATGGTGCTTGTTAAAAAATTGTGGTGAAAGCAAGGCAAAGCTTAAATCAAGCAATCATGCAACTAAATACAAATTTACGAGGGGAAAAAAAAAAAAAAAAAAAAAAAAAAAAAAAAAAAAAAAAAAAAAAAAAAAAAAAAAAAAAAAAAAAAAAAAACCTGAGACTTTAGTGTGAAAATTGATCGCCCCCATATGTAGAAGGCCCCAAGAGACTTATAAATTCAAAAGATGAATTTTTATTTTTAAAATTTCCCGGATGGAAAAATAAAATACCGAGTTTTTCCGATCAATCTTGCTTTTTTTATATTTTAAGTTGGTTGCTTTGTACATTTTTCGTTGTGAGCAACGGTTTTCGGTTTTTCCCTTCTATCATGGAAACCGTCGCTCAAAACGAAAAGATGTCCTAAGTAAAAGTTGTAGCTACGGAAGTTTACTACATAAAATATTTTATTGGGTTTTTCCGTCAGAGCAATATTTTAGGAGATATGAAGGTTTTAAGTTTTCAGACAGGCTCTGTAGGGTTATTAGTTTTAACCTCATAACTCCTTAAATATTGCTCATACGTAAATAATGAAAAAAGAAATTTTTGTAGTAAATTTTTGTAGCTACAACTTTTACTTAGGACATTTTTTCGTTTTGAGCGACGGTTTCCGAGATAGAAGGGAAAAACCGAAAACCGTTGCTTACAACAAAAAATGTGTAAAGCAACCAACTTAAAAACCCTCATATCTCCTCAAGTATTGCTCTGACGGAAAAAACCAATAAGATCTTTTTGTAGGAAATTTCCGTAGCTACAACTTTTACTTATGACATTTTTTCGTTTCAAGCGACGGTTTCCGAGATAGAAGGGAAAAACCGAAAACCGTTGCTTACAACAAAAAATGTGCAAAGCAACATACTTAAAAACCCTCATATCTCCTCAAGTATTGCTCTGACGGAAAAAACCAATAAAATTTTTTGTAGGAAATTTCCGTAGCTACAACTTTTACTTAGGACATTTTTTCGTTTTGAGCGACGGTTTCCGGGATAATAGGCGAAAAACCGAAAACCGTTGCTTGCAACAAAAATGTGCAAAGCAACCAACTTAAAAACCCTCATATCTCCTCAAGTATTGCTCTGACGGAAAAAACCAATAAGATCTTTTTGTAGGAAATTTCCGTAGCTACAACTTTTACTTAGGACATTTTTTCGTTTTGAGCGACGGTTTCCGGGATAATAGGCGAAAAATCGAAAACCGTTGTATAAGGTAACGAAAGTATAACTAAGGGAGGGAAAGTATAAAGGAGGGGGAAGTATAAGGGAGGGGAAGTATAAAGGAGGGGGAAGTATAAGGGAGGGGAAGTATAAAGGAGGGGGAAGTATAAGGGAGGGGAAGTATAAAGGAGGGGGAAGTATAAGGGAGGGGAAGTATAAAGGAGGGGGAAGTATAAGGGAGGGGAAGTATAAAGGAGGGGGAAGTATAAGGGAGGGGAAGTATAAAGGAGGGGGAAGTATAAGGGAGGGGAAGTATAAAGGAGGGAAGTATAAGGGAGGGGAAGTATAAAGGAGGGGAAGTATAAGGGAGGGGAAGTATAAAGGAGGGGAAGTATAAGGGAGGGGAAGTATAAAGGAGAGGGAAGTATAAGGGAGGGGAAGTATAAAGGAGGGGGAAGTATAAGGGAGGGGAAGTATAAAGGAGGGGAAAGTATAAGGGAGGGGAAGTATAAAGGAGGGGAAAGTATAAGGGAGGGGAAGTATAAAGGAGGGGAAGTATAAGGGAGGGGAAGTATAAAGGAGGGGGAAGTATAAGGGAGGGGAAGTATAAAGGAGGGGGAAGTATAAGGGAGGGGAAGTATAAGGAGGGGAAGTATAAAGGATGGGGAAGTATAAAGGAGGGGAAGTATAAGGGAGGGGAAGTATAAAGGAGGGGGAAGTATAAGGGAGGGGAAGTATAAAGTAGGGGTAAGCATAAAGGAAGGGGGAAGTATAAGGAGGGGAAGTATAAAGTAGGGGTAAGCATAAAGGAGGGGGAAGTATAAAGGAGGGGGAAGTATAAAGGAGGGGGAAGTATAAAGGAGGGGAAGTATAAGGGAGGGGAAGTATAAGGGAGGGGGAAGTATAAGGGAGGGGAAGTATAAGGGAGGGGAAGTATAAGGGAGGGGAAGTATAAGGGAGGGGGAAGTATAAGGGAGGGGAAGTATAAGGAGGAGGAAGTCTTTTTTTTTTCGAAAAATTTCCCGAGTTTTCTTTTTTGAAAATTTGTCCAAGTGTCAAGGTAGAAATAATGGACTCCTTAGCCTACGGGTATGCATTCAGGAGGGGGGAGGATAATGGAGAAGTTTAAGGGGGGGGGAAGTATAAAGGAGGGGAAGTACTCAAGAGGGGGACATTTTGACAAATGTTTCTTTATTTTTGACAAAAAATTTGCCCTTTTTTTCCTAACAATAACTTCCTTAAAGAGAAGGAACGATATAGGAGGGGGAAGTAATCGTGGAGGGGGGAAGATAATAGAGAAGTTTAAGGAGGGGGAAGTATAAAGGAGGGGAAGTACACAAGAGTGAAAGGACATTTTGACAAATGTTCCTTTATTTTTGACAAAAAATTTGCCATTTTTTTCCTAACAATAACTTCCTTAAAGAGAAGGAACGATAAAGGAGGGGAAAGTATTCAGGAGGGGGAGGATAATAGAGAAGTTTAAGGAGGCGGAAGTATAAAGGAGGGGAAGTACCCTTTTTTTTCAAACGATAACTTGCTTAAAGAGAAGGAACAAATTAGGAGGGGGAAGTATAAAGCATAGGGAGGGGGACGTATAAAGGAGGGGAAGTATAAGGGAGGGGAAGTCCAAGGATGGGGAAGTACACAAGAGTGAAAGGACATTTAAATTTTCCTTTATTTTTGTCAAAAAATTTGCCATTTTTTTCCAACAATAACTTCCTTAAAGAGAAGGAACAATGTAGGAGGGGGAAGTATAAAGGAGGGGGGAGGATAATAGACAAGTTTAAGGAGGGGAAGTATAAAGGAGGGGGGAGGATAATGTAGAAGTTTAAGGGGTATAAAGGAGCCGCATATTCAATATTCGCAAAGAGAAGACGTTGTAATACCCTCCATGAACGCTTCGGGGTATTTTTATCATTCTCAAAGGGAAGATATTGCAGTACCCTCCATCGGTCACTTTTTTCCTCAAGTTCAAGTCTTTCTCAACAGGTAGAAGCACCGGCTGCAGAAAAAGCGTTTCATCGATCCTCCAACGCCGTTTTTCCCCCTCATGGAATGTAATTTAATTTATTTTTTAACTCCCCCCCCCCCCTTCTCTTTCGAAAACACATTTTTCGCCAAAAAGAAATTTATTTAAAAAAATTATGAAAATTTTCTGTGAGCCTCCCCCCCCCCCCCTCCTGGAAATTTAGGGTCCAGGGGAAATTTGCAAAGTAGCCTTTTCATTGTGAACCGGAGAAATAGAAAAGAGGAAAAGGTTTCTTTCAAAAACGACTTTTTCACTACTTTTAAGATTGTAGGAGACAAAAGATCACTTCAATTTTCATTAAAAATCAACGGAGAAAAAGGTCGAATAACTGGTGACAGCTGTAAAATCCTTTCCCACTCGGATGGATAAGAAGAGGTTGAATAATTGCCCGGAGGTGGGATCGATTTTCAAACGAAATTTTGACGAATTTCAAAGGAGGGACGAATTTCAAACGAAATTTCGGACGAATTTTAAACGAGGGACGATTTTCAAACGAAATTTCGGACGAATTTTAAACCAGGGACGATTTTCAAACGAAATTTCGGACGAATTTTAAACCAGGGACGATTTTCAAACGAAATTTCGGACGAATTTTAAACGAGGGACGATTTTCAAACGAAATTTCGGACGAATTTTAAACCAGGGACGATTTTTAAACGAAATTTCGGACGAATTTTAAACCAGGGACGATTTTCAAACGAAATTTCGGACGAATATCAAACGAGGGACGATTTTCAAACGAAATTTCGGACGAATTTTAAACGAGGGACGATTTTCAAACGAAATTTCGGACGAATTTTAAACGAGGGACGATTTTCAGACGAAATTTCGGACGAATTTTAAACGAGGGACGATTTTCAAACGAAATTTCGGACGAATTTTAAACGAGGGACGATTTTCAAACGAAATTTCGGACGAATTTTAAACGAGGGACGATTTTCAGACGAAATTTCGGACGAATTTTAAACGAGGGACGATTTTCAAACGAAATTTCGGACGAATTTTAAACGAGGGACGATTTTCAGACGAAATTTCGGACGAATTTTAAACGAGGGACGATTTTGAAACGAAATTTCGGACGAATTTTAAACGAGGGACGATTTTCAAACGAAATTTCGGACGAATTTTAAACCAGGGACGATTTTCAAACGAAATTTCGGACGAATTTTAAACCAGGGACGATTTTCAAACGAAATTTCGGACGAATTTTAAACGAGGGACGATTTTCAAACGAAATTTCGGACGAATTTTAAACCAGGGACGATTTTTAAACGAAATTTCGGACGAATTTTAAACCAGGGACGATTTTCAAACGAAATTTCGGACGAATATCAAACGAGGGACGATTTTCAAACGAAATTTCGGACGAATTTTAAACGAGGGACGATTTTCAAACGAAATTTCGGACGAATTTTAAACGAGGGACGATTTTCAGACGAAATTTCGGACGAATTTTAAACGAGGGACGATTTTCAAACGAAATTTCGGACGAATTTTAAACGAGGGACGATTTTCAAACGAAATTTCGGACGAATTTTAAACGAGGGACGATTTTCAAACGAAATTTCGGACGAATTTTAAACCAGGGACGATTTTTAAACGAAATTTCGGACGAATTTTAAACCAGGGACGATTTTCAAACGAAATTTCGGACGAATATCAAACGAGGGACGATTTTCAAACGAAATTTCGGACGAATTTTAAACGAGGGACGATTTTCAAACGAAATTTCGGACGAATTTTAAACGAGGGACGATTTTCAGACGAAATTTCGGACGAATTTTAAACGAGGGACGATTTTCAAACGAAATTTCGGACGAATTTTAAACCAGGGACGATTTTTAAACGAAATTTCGGACGAATTTTAAACGAGGGACGATTTTCAAACGAAATTTCGGACGAATTTTAAACGAGGGACGATTTTCAAACGAAATTTCGGACGAATTTTAAACGAGGGACGATTTTCAGACGAAATTTCGGACGAATTTTAAACGAGGGACGATTTTCAAACGAAATTTCGGACGAATTTTAAACGAGGGACGATTTTCAGACGAAATTTCGGACGAATTTTAAACGAGGGACGATTTTCAAACGAAATTTCGGACGAATTTTAAACCAGGGACGATTTTTAAACGAAATTTCGGACGAATTTTAAACCAGGGACGATTTTCAAACGAAATTTCGGACGAATATCAAACGAGGGACGATTTTCAAACGAAATTTCGGACGAATTTTAAACGAGGGACGATTTTCAAACGAAATTTCGGACGAATTTTAAACGAGGGACGATTTTCAGACGAAATTTCGGACGAATTTTAAACGAGGGACGATTTTCAAACGAAATTTCGGACGAATTTTAAACGAGGGACGATTTTCAAACGAAATTTCGGACGAATTTTAAACGAGGGACGATTTTCAGACGAAATTTCGGACGAATTTTAAACGAGGGACGATTTTCAAACGAAATTTCGGACGAATTTTAAACCAGGGACGATTTTTAAACGAAATTTCGGACGAATTTTAAACCAGGGACGATTTTCAAACGAAATTTCGGACGAATATCAAACGAGGGACGATTTTCAAACGAAATTTCGGACGAATTTTAAACGAGGGACGATTTTCAAACGAAATTTCGGACGAATTTTAAACGAGGGACGATTTTCAGACGAAATTTCGGACGAATTTTAAACGAGGGACGATTTTCAAACGAAATTTCGGACGAATTTTAAACGAGGGACGATTTTCAAACGAAATTTCGGACGAATTTTAAACGAGGGACGATTTTCAAACGAAATTTCGGACGAATTTTAAACCAGGGACGATTTTTAAACGAAATTTCGGACGAATTTTAAACCAGGGACGATTTTCAAACGAAATTTCGGACGAATATCAAACGAGGGACGATTTTCAAACGAAATTTCGGACGAATTTTAAACGAGGGACGATTTTCAAACGAAATTTCGGACGAATTTTAAACGAGGGACGATTTTCAGACGAAATTTCGGACGAATTTTAAACGAGGGACGATTTTCAAACGAAATTTCGGACGAATTTTAAACGAGGGACGATTTTCAGACGAAATTTCGGACGAATTTTAAACGAGGGACGATTTTCAAACGAAATTTCGGACGAATTTTAAACGAGGGACGATTTTCAAACGAAATTTCGGACGAATTTTAAACGAGGGACGATTTTCAAACGAAATTTCGGACGAATTTTAAACCAGGGACGATTTTTAAACGAAATTTCGGACGAATTTTAAACCAGGGACGATTTTCAAACGAAATTTCGGACGAATATCAAACGAGGGACGATTTTCAAACGAAATTTCGGACGAATTTTAAACGAGGGACGATTTTCAAACGAAATTTCGGACGAATTTTAAACGAGGGACGATTTTCAGACGAAATTTCGGACGAATTTTAAACGAGGGACGATTTTCAAACGAAATTCGGAAGAATGTCAAACGAGGGGCGATTTTCAAATGAAATTAGGACGAACTTCAAACAGGGAACATCAACGGAGAAAAAAGTCGAATAACTGGTGACAGCTGTAAAATCCTTTCCCACTCGGATGGATAAGAAGAGGTTGAATAATTGCCCGGAGGTTGTCTGGTTCTCACGTAAATTGGCGCTTCTACAAAAGAGATTTTCGAGAGGTCGTCCATGTTAAAACCGTTTTCTCTCTCAAACCCCGGCCGCATTAACGACGAAACCCCGAGTCCTTCATTAACATATTAATAGACGCATTATCCCTTAAGTGACTTTCCATTTTTTACCCCACAGACCTCAAAAATTAACTTCCCCTCCTTTATACTTCCCCCTCCTTAAACTTCTCTATTATCTTCCCCCCTCCTGAATACTTCCCCCTTCTATATCGTTCCTTCTCTTTAAGGAAGTTATTGTTAGGAAAAAAATGGCAAATTTTTTGTCAAAAATAAAGGAACATTTGTCAAAATGTCCTTTCACTCTTGTGTACTTCCCCTCCTTTATACTTCCCCCTCCTTAAACTTCTCTATTATCTTACCCCCTCCTGAATACTTCCCCCTCCTATATCGTTCCTTCTCTTTAAGGAAGTTATTGTCAGAAAAAAATAGCAAATTTTTGACAAAAAATGGAAATTTTGTCTAAATGTCCTTTCACTCTTGTGTACTTCCCCTCCTTTATACTTCCCCCTCCTTAAACTTCTCTATTATCTTCCCCCTCCTGAATACTTCCCCCTCCTATATCGTTCCTTCTCTTTAAGGAAGTTATTGTTAGGAAAAAAATGGCAAATTTTTTGGCAAAAATAAAGGAACATTTGTCAAAATGTCCTTTCACTCTTGTGTACTTCCCCTCCTTTATACTTCCCCCCCTTAAACTTCTCTATTATCCTCCCCCTCCTGAATACTTTCCCCTCCTATATCGTTCCTTCTCTTTAAGGAAGTTATTGTTAGGAAAAAAAATGGCAAATTTTTTGACAAAAATGGAAATTTGGTCTAAATGTCCTTTCACTCTTGTGTACTTTCCCTCCTTTATACTTCCCCCTCCTTAAACTTCTCTGTTATCCTCCCCCTCCTGAATACTTCCCCCTCCTATATCGTTCCTTCTCTTTAAGGAAGTTATTGTTAGGAAAAAAATGGCAAATTTTTTGACAAAAATAAAGGAACATTTGTCAAAATGTCCTTTCACTCTTGTGTACTTCCCCTCCTTTATACTTCCCCCTCCTTAAACTTCTCTATTATCTTCCCCCCTCCTGAATACTTCCCCTCCTATATCGTTCCTTCTCTTTAAGGAAGTTATTGTTAGGAAAAAATGGCAAATTTTTGGTCAAAATAAAGGAACATTTGTCAAAATGTCCTTTCACTCTTGTGTACTTCCCCTCCTTTATACTTCCCCCTCCTTAAACTTCTCTATTAT
This sequence comes from Orius insidiosus, assembly GCA_014119065.1. Taxonomy (NCBI): domain Eukaryota; kingdom Metazoa; phylum Arthropoda; class Insecta; order Hemiptera; family Anthocoridae; genus Orius; species Orius insidiosus. Next base: position 51,638 of record JACGAQ010000819.1, on the reverse strand, counting down.
CTTCCCCCTCCTGAATACTTCCCCCTCCTATATCGTTCCTTCTCTTTAAGGAAGTTATTGTTAGGAAAAAAATGGCAAATTTTTTGTCAAAAATAAAGGAACATTTGTCAAAATGTCCTTTCACTCTTGTGTACTTCCCCTCCTTTATACTTCCCCCTCCTTAAACTTCTCTATTATCCTCCCCCTCCTGAATACTTTCCCCTCCTTTATCGTTCCTTCTCTTTAAGGAAGTTATTGTTAGGAAAAAAATGGCAAATTTTTTGTCAAAAATAAAGGAACATTTGTCAAAATGTCCTTTCACTCTTGTGTACTTCCCCTCCTTTATACTTCCCCCTCCTTAAACTTCTCTATTATCTTCCCCCCTCCTGAATACTTCCCCCTCCTATATCGTTCCTTCTCTTTAAGGAAGTTATTGTTAGGAAAAAAATGGCAAATTTTTTGTCAAAAATAAAGGAACATTTGTCAAAATGTCCTTTCACTCTTGTGTACTTCCCCTCCTTTATACTTCCCCCTCCTTAAACTTCTCTATTATCTTCCCCCCTCCTGAATACTTCCCCCTCCTATATCGTTCCTTCTCTTTAAGGAAGTTATTGTTAGGAAAAAAATGGCAAATTTTTTGGCAAAAATAAAGGAACATTTGTCAAAATGTCCTTTCACTCTTGTGTACTTCCCCTCCTTTATACTTCCCCCCCTTAAACTTCTCTATTATCCTCCCCCTCCTGAATACTTTCCCCTCCTATATCGTTCCTTCTCTTTAAGGAAGTTATTGTTAGGAAAAAAATGGCAAATTTTTTGACAAAAAATGGAAATTTGGTCTAAATGTCCTTTCACTCTTGTGTACTTTCCCTCCTTTATACTTCCCCCTCCTTAAACTTCTCTGTTATCCTCCCCCTCCTGAATACTTCCCCCTCCTATATCGTTCCTTCTCTTTAAGGAAGTTATTGTTAGGAAAAAAATGGCAAATTTTTTGACAAAAATAAAGGAACATTTGTCAAAATGTCCTTTCACTCTTGTGTACTTCCCCTCCTTTATACTTCCCCCTCCTTAAACTTCTCTATTATCTTCCCCCCTCCTGAATACTTCCCCCTCCTATATCGTTCCTTCTCTTTAAGGAAGTTATTGTTAGGAAAAAAATGGCAAATTTTTGGTCAAAAATAAAGGAACATTTGTCAAAATGTCCTTTCACTCTTGTGTACTTCCCCTCCTTTATACTTCCCCCTCCTTAAACTTCTCTATTATCTTCCCCCCTCCTGAATACTTCCCCCTCCTATATCGTTCCTTCTCTTTAAGGAAGTTATTGTTAGGAAAAAAATGGCAAATTTTTTGTCAAAAATAAAGGAACATTTGTCAAAATGTCCTTTCACTCTTGTGTACTTCCCCTCCTTTATACTTCCCCCTCCTTAAACTTCTCTATTATCCTCCCCCTCCTGAATACTTTCCCCTCCTTTATCGTTCCTTCTCTTTAAGGAAGTTATTGTTAGGAAAAAAATGGCAAATTTTTTGTCAAAAATAAAGGAACATTTGTCAAAATGTCCTTTCACTCTTGTGTACTTCCCCTCCTTTATACTTCCCCCTCCTTAAACTTCTCTATTATCTTCCCCCTCCTGAATACTTCCCCCTCCTATATCGTTTCTTCTCTTTAAGGAAGTTATTGTTAGGAAAAAAATGGCAAATTTTTTGTCAAAAATAAAGGAACATTTGTCAAAATGTCCTTTCACTCTTGTGTACTTCCCCTCCTTTATACTTCCCCCTCCTTAAACTTCTCTATTATCCTCCCCCCTCCTGAATACTTCCCCCTCCTATATCGTTCCTCAAAAATTAAAAATCTACCTAAAAAAGTGCTCGTTTGAAGAGCTTCTAACGAAAACTTGCTTACAGAGAAGGAACAAATTAAGAGGGGGAAGTATAAAGCTTAGGGAGGGGGACGTATAAAGGAGGGGAAGTATAAGGGAGGGGAAGTCCAAGGATGGGGAAGTACACAAGAGTGAAAGGACATTTAAATTTTCCTTTATTTTTGTCAAAAAATTTGCGTTTTTTTCTAAAGGCAACTTCCTTGAGAAGGAACGATAGAGGAGGGGAAGTATTCAGGAGGGGAGGAGGATAATGTAGAAGTTTAAGGAGGGGGAAGTATAAAGGAGGGGAAATAAACATGAGTGAAACATGAGAGACGTAAATATTACAGTTTTAGTGCCATAATCACGTTTCAAGAGATATAGTCACGATTTAAGAGATATAAACAACGGTTTAAGAGACGTAATTTACACAGTTTTAGTGCCATAATCACGTTTCAAGAGATATAGTCACGATTTAAGAGATATAGTCACGATTTATGAGATATAAACAACGGTTTAAGAGACGTAAATATCACAGTTTTGGAGACATAATCACGTTTCAAGAGATATAGTCACGATTTAAGAGATATAAACAACGGTTTAAGAGATTTAATCACTGTTCAAGAAACTGAGAAACATTCTAAGATTCTACTGAATTCTAAAATTTAAGAGCTGCAATCACGGTTTAAGAGCTATGATCACGCTTAGAGAGATACAGTCAAGTTTCAAGAGATGTAGTCATGGTTTAAGAGATATAAACAACGGTTTGAGAGACGTAAATATCACAGTTTTGGTGACATAATCACGTTTCAAGAGATATAGTCACGATTTAAGAGATATAAACAACGGTTTAAGAGATGTAGTCATGGTTTAAGACATATAATCACTGATTAAGAAACTGAGAAACATTTTTTTTAATTAAAATTTTGATAGTCGAGGAGACGTTTTTGAGGTGCACTTCCTGAATCCCTTTTGTTTGCTTATCGTTAGCCTCCCGTCAAGTCCAAACCGAGGACGCCTTTTTGTTTTACCCCCCCCCCCCCTCCCCCCCCCCCCCCCCCTCCCACAGAGAGACGAAGATAGCGTTGAATATGACAAGAATTTTTTGACATATTCAATCACGTTTCAAGAGATGTAGTCACGATTTAAGAGATCTAAACAACGGTTTAAGAGACGAAAATATCACAGTTTTAGTGCCATAATAACGTTTCAAGAGTATAGTCACGATTTAAGAGATATAAACAACGGTTTAAGAAACGTAAATATCACAGTTTTAGTGCCATAATCACGTTTCAAGAGATGTAGTCACGATTTAAGAGATATAAACAACGGTTTGAGAGACGTAAATATCACAGTTTTAGTGACATAATCATGTTTCAAGAGATAAAGTCACGATTTAAGAGATATAAACAACGGTTTAAGAGACGAAAATATCACAGTTTTAGTGCCATAATAACGTTTCAAGAGTATAGTCACGATTTAAGAGATATAAACAACGGTTTAAGAAACGTAAATATCACAGTTTTAGTGTCATAATCACGTTTCAAGAGATACAGTCACGATTTAAGAGATATAGTCACGATTTAAGAGATATAAACAACAGTTTAAGAGACGTAAATATCACAGTTTTAGTGACATAATCTCGTTTCAAGAGATATAGTCACGATTTAAGAGACGTAAATATCACAGTTTTAGTGACATAATCACGTTTCAAGAGATAAAGTCACGATTTAAGAGATATAAACAACGGTTTAAGAGACGAAAATATCACAGTTTTAGTGCCATAATAACGTTTCAAGAGTATAGTCACGATTTAAGAGATATAAACAACGGTTTAAGAAACGTAAATATCACAGTTTTAGTGCCATAATCACGTTTCAAGAGATGTAGTCACGATTTAAGAGATCTAAACAACGGTTTAAGAGACGAAAATATCACAGTTTTAGTGCCATAATAACGTTTCAAGAGTATAGTCACGATTTAAGAGATATAAACAACGGTTTAAGAAACGTAAATATCACAGTTTTAGTGCCATAATCACGTTTCAAGAGATGTAGTCACGATTTAAGAGATATAAACAACGGTTTGAGAGACGTAAATATCACAGTTTTAGTGACATAATCATGTTTCAAGAGATAAAGTCACGATTTAAGAGATATAAACAACGGTTTAAGAGACGAAAATATCACAGTTTTAGTGCCATAATCACGTTTCAAGAGATATAGTCACGATTTAAAAGATATAGTCACGATTTAAGAGATATAAACAACGGTTTAAGAAACGTAAATATCAGTTTTAGTGACATAATCACGTTTCAAGAGATAAAGTCACGATTAGTATAGGAGATATAAACAACGGTTTAAGAGACGAAAATATCACAGTTTTAGTGCCATAATCACGTTTCAAGAGATATAGTCACGATTTAAAAGATATAGTCACGATTTAAGAGATATAAACAACGGTTTAATAAACGTAAATATCAGTTTTAGTGACATAATCACGTTTCAAGAGATAAAGTCACGATTTAAGAGATATAGTCACGATTTAGGAGATATAAACAACGGTTTAAGAGACGAAAATATCACAGTTTTAGTGCCATAATCACGTTTCAAGAGATATAGTCACGATTTAAGAGATATAAACAACGGTTTAAGAGAATTAAACAACGGTTTAAGAGATATAGTCACGATTGAAGAGATATAGTTACGATTTAAGAGGTATAGTCACGATTTAAGAGATAAACAACGGTTTACGATAAATAAACATCACAGTTTTAGTAACATAATCACGTTTCAAGAGATATAGTCACGATTTAAGAGATATTGTCACGATTTAAGAGATATAGTCACGATTTAAGAGATATTGTCACGATTTAAGAGATATAGTCACGATTAAGGATATATAATCAAGGTTTAAGGAACGAAAATTAATCAGCACCTCGATAATCCGACATGACCGACCATGTCTCTGCTCAATGTTGTCTAGAACCTCGATAAACCGACCTTCTAGGCCATAAAACTCGTGATAAATGTGCTAGTGATAAGACTTAAAGGTTTAAAACCGTTTTATACCTGTTGAATTAGGAATTTATTTACCTTGCGGCGTAGTATTCGAAGAAGGCCACGAAGATCTCGAAAGACCTCGTGACAGCAGCCCACATCTCTCATGATCCACCGAAAACTTTTAACCGTCCAGACATCTCTCCGGTAGGTTATGCACAAAATCTTCATTTTTGTTTAAAAAAATCATTCTCTCTCTTTTGATAGCGAAAAAGCGTCTATAAAGGCCCTTTTTAAGGAGGTATGATGGTTTTTAAGTGAGTTGCTTTGCAAATTTTTCGTTGTTAACAACGGTTTTCGGTTTTTCGCCTTTTATCCCGGAAACCGTCGCTCAAAACGAAAAATTGTCCTAAGTAAAAGTTGTAGGTACTAAAATTTACTACATAAAATATTTTATTAGTTTTTTCCCTCAGAGCAATACTTAAGGAGATAGGAGGGTTTTTAGGTTGGTTGCTTTGCACATTTTTTGTTGTAAGCAACGGTTTTCGGTTTTTCGCCTATTATCCCGGAAACCGTCGCTCAAAACGAAAAAATGTTCTAAGTAAAAGTTGTAGCTACGGGAATTTCCTACAAAAAAGATCTTATTGGTTTTTTCCGTCAGAGCAATACTTGAGGAGATATGAGGGTTTTTAAGTTGGTTGCTTTGCACATTTTTTGTTGTAAGCAACGGTTTTCGGTTTTTCGCCTATTATCTCGGAAACCGTCGCTCAAAACGAAAAAATGTCCTAAGTAAAAGTTGTAGGTACAAAGATTTCCTACAAAATTTATATATTCATAATTTGCGTAAGAGCAATATTTAAGGAGTTATGAGGTTAAAACTAATAATCCTACAGAGCCTGTCTGAAAACTTAAAACCTTCATATCTCCTAAAATATTGCTCTGACGGAAAAAATTAATAAGATATTTTATGTAGTAAATTTCCGTAGCTACAACTTTTACTTAGGACATTTTTTCGTTTTGAGCGACGGTTTCCGAGATAGAAGGGAAAAACCGAAAACCGTTGCTTACAACAAAAATGTGCAAAGCATCCAACTTAAAAACCCTCATATCTCCTCAAGTATTGCTCTGACGGAAAAAACCAATATAATATTTTATGTAGTAAATTTCCGTAGCTACAACTTTTACTTAAGACATTTTTTCGTTTTGAGCGACGGTTTCCAAGATAGAAGGGAAAAACCGAAAACCGTTGCTCACAACGAAATATGTACAAAGCAACCAACTTAAAACCCTCATATCCCCTTAAGTGATTGAGCGAAGGGCTTTTTTAAAAGATTCGTCGAAATTAATCGCTTTTCAGTTTCCCTTCATCCCTTCAAAATTTCAAAGACAGAAAATCCGAATTTCAACGAGTTTAGAGTCACCATAAATGTTTTAAACATTAGCGAACTTTTCAATCGTGCCAACAGAAACGCAGAGAAATAGAGCAAAAAGAGTTAAACGGTTGAGGAGACATAATCACGGTTTAAGAGATATAAACAACGGTTTACGATATATAAACATCACAGTTTTAGTAACATAATCAAGTTTCAAGAGCTATAGTCACGATTTAAGAGATAGAAACCACGGTTTAAGAGACGTAAATATCACAGTTTTAGTGACATAATCACGTTTCAAGCGATATAGTCACTATTTAAGAGATATAGTCACGAATTAAGAGATATAGTCGCGATTTAAGAGATATAGTCACGATTTAAGAGAATTAATCAACGGTTTAAGAGACGTAAATATCACAGTTTTAGTGACATAATCACGTTTCAAGAGATATAATCACAATTTAAGAGATATAGTCACGATTTAAGAGATATAGTCACAATTTAAGAGATATAGTCACGATTTAAGAGACGTAAAAATCACAGTTTTAGTGACATAATCACGTTTCAAGAGATATAATCACAATTTAAGAGATAGTCACGATTTAAGAGACGTAAAATCACAGTTTTATTGACATAATCTCGTTTCAAGGGATATAGTCACGATTTAAGAGATATAGTCACTATTTAAGAGATATAGTCACGAATTAGAGATATAGTCACGATTTAAGAGATATAAACAACGGTTTAAGAGACGTAAATATCACAGTTTTATTGACATAATCTCGTTTCAAGAGATATAGTCACGATTTAAGAGTATAGTCACGATTTAAGAGATATAAACAATGGTTAAGAACGTAAATATCACAGTTTTATTGACATAATCTCGTTTCAAGGGATATAGTCACTATTTAAGAGATATCACGATTTAAGAGATATAGTCACGATTTAAGAGACGTAAAATCACGTTTTAGTGACATAATCACGTTTCAAGAGCTATAGTCACGATTTAAGAGATATAAAGTCACGGTTTAAGAGACGTAAATACACAGTTTTAGTGACATAATCACGTTTCAAGAGACATAATCACGTTTCAAGAGTATAGTCACGATTTAAGAGATATAGTCACAATTTAAGAGATATAAACACGGTTGAAGAAGACGTAAATATCACAGTTCTAGTGACATAATCACGTTTCAAGAGATATAGTCACGATTTAAGAGATATAGTCATGATTTAAGAGATATACACGTTGAAGAAACGTAAATATCACAGTTTTATTGACATAATCTCGTTTCAAGGGATATAGTCACTATTTAAGAGATATAGTCACGATTTAAGAGATATAGTCACGATTTAAGAGACGTATCACAGTTTTAGTGACATAATCACGTTTAAGAGATATAGTCACGATTTGAAGAGATGTAAACATCACAGTTTTAGTGACATAATCACGTTTCAAGAGATATTGTCACGATTTTAGAGTATAGTCACGATTTAAGAGATATAAACAATGGTTGAAGAAACGTAAATATCACAGTTTTAGTGACATAATCTCGTTTCAAGATATAGTCACTATTTAAGAGATATAGTCACGATTTAAGAGACGTAAACATCACAGTTTTAGTGACATAATCACGTTTCAAGAGCTATAGTCACGATTTAAGAGATATACCACGGTTTAAGAGACGTATATCACAGTTTTAGTGACATAATCACGTTTCAAGAGATATAATCACAATTTAAGAGATATAGTCACGATTTAAGAGATATAGTCACAATTTAAGAGATATAGTCACGATTTAAGAGACGTAAAAATCACAGTTTTAGTGACATAATCACGTTTCAAGAGATATAATCACAATTTAAGAGATATAGTCACGATTTAAGAGACGTAAAAATCACAGTTTTATTGACATAATCTCGTTTAAGGGATATAGTCACGATTTAAGAGATATAGTCACTATGTAAGAGATATAGTCACGAATTAAGAGATATAGTCACGATTTAAGAGATATAAACAACGGTTTAAGAGACGTAAATATCACAGTTTTATTGACATAATCTCGTTTCAAGAGATATGGTCACGATTTTAGAGTATAGTCACGATTTAAGAGATATAAACAATGGTTGAAGAAACATCACAGTTTTATTGACATAATCTCGTTTCAAGGGATATGGTCACTATTTAAGAGATATAGTCACGATTTAAGAGACGTAAATATCACAGTTTTAGTGACATAATCACGTTTCAAGAGCTATAGTCACGATTTAAGAGATATAGTCACGGTTTAAGAGACGTAATATCACAGTTTAGTGACATAATCACGTTTCTAGTGACATAATCACGTTTCAAGAGATATAGTCACGATTTAAGAGATATAGTCATGATTTAAGAGATATAAACAACGGTTGAAGAAACGTAAATATCACAGTTTATTGACATAATCTCGTTTCAAGGGATATAGTCACTATTTAAGAGATATAGTCACGATTTAAGAGATATACACGATTTAAGAGACGTAAACATCACAGTTTTAGTGACATAATCACGTTTCAAGGATATAGTCACGATTTAAGAGATATATCACAGTTTTAGTGATATATCACGTTTCAAGAGATATTGTCACGATTTTAGTATAGTCACGATTTAAGAGATATACAATGGTTGAAGAAACGTAAATATCACAGTTTTATTGACATAATCTCGTTTCAAGGGATATGGTCACTATTTAAGAGATATAGTCACGATTTAAGAGACGTAAACATCACAGTTTTAGTGACATAATCACGTTTCAAGAGCTATAGTCACGATTTAAGAGATATCACGGTTTAAGAGACGTAAATATCACAGTTTTAGTGACATAATCACGTTTCAAGAGATATAATCACAATTTAAGAGATATAGTCACGATTTAAGAGATATAGTCACAATTTAAGAGATATAGTCACGATTTAAGAGACGTAAAAATCACGGTTTTAGTGACATAATCACGTTTCAAGAGATATATCACAATTTAAGAGATATAGTCACGATTTAAGAGACGTAAAAATCACAGTTTTATTGACATAATCTCGTTTCAAGGGATATAGTCACGATTTAAGAGATATAGTCACTATGTAAGAGTCACGAATTAAGAGATATAGTCACGATTTAAGAGATATAACAACGGTTTAAGAGACGTAAATATCACAGTTTTATTGACATAATCTCGTTTCAAGAGATATAGTCACGATTTTAGAGTATAGTCACGATTTAAGAGATATAAACAATGGTTGAAGAAACGTAAATATCACAGTTTTATTGACATAATCTCGTTTCAAGGGATATGGTCACTATTTAAGAGATATAGTCACGATTTAAGAGACGTAAACATCACAGTTTTAGTGACATAATCACGTTTCAAGAGCTATAGTCACGATTTAAGAGATATAAACCACGGTTTAAGAGACGTAAATATCACAGTTTTAGTGACATAATCACGTTTCAAGAGATATAGTCACGTTTAAGAGTATAGTCACGATTTAAGAGATAAATATCACGGTTTAAGAGACGTAAAATCACAGTTTCTAGACATAATCACGTTTCAAGAGATATAGTCACGATTTAAGAGATATAGTCATGATTTAAGAGATATAAACAACGGTTGAAGAACGTAAATATCACAGTTTTATTAACATAATCTCGTTTCAAGGGATATAGTCACTATTTAAGAGATATAGTCACGATTTAAGAGATATAGTCACGATTTAAGAGACGTAAACATCACAGTTTTAGTGACATAATCACGTTTCAAGAGATATAGTCACGATTTAAGAGATGTAAACATCACAGTTTTAGTGATATAATCACGTTTCAAGAGATATTGTCACGATTTTAGAGTATAGTCACGATTTAAGAGATATAGTCACTATTTAAGAGATATAAACAACGGTTTAAGAGACCTAAATATCACAGTTTTAGTGGCATAATCACGTTTCAAGAGATATAGTCACGATTTAAGAGATATAAATACGGTTTAAGAGACGTAAATATCACAGTTTTATTGACATAATCTCGTTTCAAGGGATATAGTCACGATTTAAGAGATATAGTCACTATTTAAGAGATATAGTCACGATTTAAGAGATATAGTCACGATTTAAGAGAGGTAAACATCACAGTTTTAGTGACATAATCACGTTTCAAGAGATATAGTCACGATTTTAGAGTATAGTCACGATTTAAGAGATATAGTCACTATTTAAGAGATATAAACAACGGTTTAAGAGACGTAAATATCACAGTTTTAGTGGCATAATCACGTTTCAAGAGATATAGTCACGTTTCAAGAGATATAGTCACGATTTTAGAGTATAGTCACGATTTAAGAGATATAGTCACGATTTAAGAGATATTAACAACGGTTTAAGAGATATAGTCACGATTTAAGAGATATTAACAACGGTTTAAGAGACGTAAATATTACTGGTTTAGTGGGATAATCACGTTTCAAGAGATATAGTCACGATTTAAGAGACGTAAACATCACAGTTTTAGTGACATAATCACGTTTCAAGAGATATAGTCACGATTTTAGAGTATAGTCACGATTTAAGAGATATAGTCACGATTTAAGAGATAGAAACAACGGTTTAAGAGATAGAAACAACGGTTTAAGAGACGTAAATATCATAGTTTTAGTGGCATAATCACGTTTCAAGAGATATAGTCACGATTTTAGAGTATAGTCACGATTTAAGAGATATAGTCACGATTTAAGAGATATTAACAACGGTTTAAGAGACGTAAATATCACAGGTTTAGTGGCATAATCACGTTTCAAGAGATATAGTCACGATTTAAGAGACGTAAATATCACAGTTTTAGTGACATAATCTCGTTTCAAGAGATATAATCACGGTTTAAGAGATATAATCACGGATTAAGAGAGCTTATCACAATTTTTGTTCAAATATACAATCAGCAAATAACTCAGAAACGGTTGATCCGATTAAAATATTGTTTAAAAAAATTGCTTTACATTAAACTTATTTTTTTTTTTTTTTTGTAGGACTAAATGCTGTTGCTGTTCCATCCAAGTTGGAACACCCTGTATAATCAAGGTAAAGTAGAAAAATTCAACCGCTTAGAATATCCTCTTTTCTACGTTGAAGGCTTTTCAAAAAACAAAATAAAATATTTAAGGGGATATGAGGGTTTTAAGTTGGTTACTTTGTAAATTTTTCGTTGTGAGCAACGGTTTTCGGTTTTTCCCTTCTATCTTGAAAACCGTCGCTCAAAACGAAAAAATGTCCCAAGTAAAAGTTGTAGCTACGAAAATTTACTACATAAAATATATTATTGGTTTTTTCCGTCAGAGCAATATTTTAGGAGATATGAAGGTTTTAAGTTTTTAGACAGGCTCTGTAGGATTATTAGTTTTAACCTCATAACTCCTTAAATATTGCTCTTACGCAAATAATGAATAAAGCAATTTTTGTAGGAAATCTTTGTACCTACAACTTTTACTTAGGACATTTTGTCGTTTTGAGCGACGGTTTCCGAGATAGAAGGGAAAAACCGAAAACCGTTGCTCACAACGAAAAATTTGCAAAGCAACTCACTTAAGAACCCCCATATCTTCTTAAGTATTGCTCTGACAAAGAAACCAATGAGGTCTTTTTTGTAGGAAATTTCCGTAGCTACGACTTTTAGTTATGACATTTTTTCGTTTTGAGCGACGGTTTCCGAGATAGAAGGGAAAAACCGAAAACCGTTGCTTACAACAAAAAATGTGCAAAGCAACATACTTAAAAACCCTCATATCTCCTCAAGTATTGCTCTGACGGAAAAAACCAATAAAATCTTTTTTGTAGGAAATTTCCGTAGCTACAACTTTTACTTAGGACATTTTTTCGTTTTGAGCGACGGTTTCCGGGATAATAGGCGAAAAACCGAAAACCGTTGCTTGCAACAAAAAATGTGCAAAGCAACCAACTTAAAAACCCTCATACCTCCTTAAAACGTCGATTAGAGAACTGCGTCAACTAAACGGGGCCGGTGAAGGGGGGGGGGGTCCAAAAATCGGGTCATACAAAAATCAATTCTCATGAATCTTCTATGGATGAAAAGGCTCAAAATATGTATCGACAAGATAATAACGGTATTTTTACTTCTTTCATGATATCCATCAATTTTTTATAGGAAAAAAAAAATTAGGACACGTTTATTTAGGAGGCCGTGGCAATATGGCGGCCTGACGCATCTTTTTTTCTACCCCCAGGACTTTTATTTAGAAGTTTCAATCTCTTGAAACGTGATTATATCTCTTGAAACGTGAATATATCTCTTGAAACGTGATTATATCTCTTGAAACGTGATAATATCTCTTGAAACGTGATTATATCTCTTGAAACGTGATTATATCTCTTGAAACGTGATTATATCTCTTGAAACGTGATTATATCTCTTGAAACGTGATTATATCTCTTGAAACGTGATTATATCTCTTGAAACGTGATTATATCTCTTGAAACGTGATTATATCTCTTGAAACGTGATTATATCTCTTGAAACGTGATTATATCTCTTGAAACGTGATTATATCTCTTGAAACGTGATTATATCTCTTGAAACGTGATTATATCTCTTGAAACGTGATTATATTTATTTATGATATGGCAATATGGCGGCCTGACGCATCTTTTTTTCTACCCTCAGGACTTTTATTTAGAAGTTTCAATCTCTTGAAACGTGATTATATCTCTTGAAACGTGATTATATCTCTTGAAACGTGATTATATCTCTTGAAACGTGATTATATCTCTTGAAACGTGATTATATCTCTTGAAACGTGATTATATCTCTTGAAACGTGATTATGATTCGGTAAAAACTGAGTTTTTTTTTCTCTGTTAAACCGTGATTATATCTCTTAAAAAAACTGTGATATTTTTTTCTCTCAAACCGTGATTATATCTCTTGAAACGTGATAATATCTCTTGAAACGTGATTATATTTATTTAGGATATGGCAATATGGCGGACTAACGCATCTTTTTTTCTACCCTCAGGACTTTTATTTAGAAGTTTCAATCTCTTGAAACGTGATTATATCTCTTGAAACGTGATAATATCTCTTGAAACGTGATTATATTTATTTAGGATATGGCAATATGGCGGACTAACGCATCTTTTTTCTACCCTCAGGACTTTTATTTAGAAGTTTCAATCTCTTGAAACGTGATTATATCTCTTGAAACGTGATTACATCTCTCAAACCGTGATTATATCTCTTGAAACGTGATAATATCTCTTGAAACGTGATTATATTTATGTAGGATATGGGAATATGGCGGACTAACGCATCTTTTTTTCTACCCTCAGGACTTTTATTTAGAAGTTTCAATCTCTTGAAACGTGATTATATCTCTTGAAACGTGATTATATCTGTTGAAACGTGATTATTTCTCTTGAAACGTGATTATATCTCTTGAAACGTGGTTATATCTCTCAAACCGTGATTATATCTCTTGAAACGTGATAATATCTCTTGAAACGTGATTATATTTATTTAGGATATGGCAATATGGCGGACTAACGCATCTTTTTTTCTACCCTCAGGACTTTTATTTAGAAGTTTCAATCTCTTGAAACGTGATTATATCTCTTGAAACGTGATTATATCTCTTGAAACGTGATTATATCTCTTGAAACGTGATTATGATTCGGTAAAAACTGAGTTTTTTTTTCTCTGTTAAACCGTGATTACCTATATCTCTTTAAAAAACTGTGATATTTTTTCTCTCAAACCGTGATTATATCTCTTGAAACGTGATAATATCTCTTGAAACGTGATTATATTTATTTAGGATATGGCAATATGGCGGACTAACGCATCTTTTTTTCTACCCTCAGGACTTTTATTTAGAAGTTTCAATCTCTTGAAACGTGATTATATCTCTTGAAACGTGATTATATCTCTTGAAACGTGATTATATCTCTTGAAACGTGATTATGATTCGGTAAAAACTGAGTTTTTTTTTCTCTGTTAAACCGTGATTACCTATATCTCTTTAAAAAACTGTGATATTTTTTTCTCTCAAACCGTGATTATATCTCTTGAAACGTGATAATATCTCTTGAAACGTGATTATATTTATTTAGGATATGGCAATATGGCGGACTAACGCATCTTTTTTTCTACCCTCAGGACTTTTATTTAGAAGTTTCAATCTCTTGAAACGTGATTATATCTCTTGAAACGTGATTATATCTCTTGAAACGTGATTATATCTCTTGAAACGTGATTATGATTCGGTAAAAACTGAGTTTTTTTTTCTCTGTTAAACCGTGATTACCTATATCTCTTTAAAAAAACTGTGATATTTTTTTCTCTCAAACCGTGATTATATCTCTTGAAACGTGATAATATCTCTTGAAACGTGATTATATTTATTTAGGATATGGCAATATGGCGGCCTGACGCATCTTTTTTTCAACCCTCAGGACTTTTATTTAGAAGTTTCAATCGCCTAATTTGTGGTCTGATGGATTAAGGTCTTCGTGATTAATCCTCTAATCCATTTTGGTGACATAATCACGTTTCAAGAGATGTAGTCACGATTTAAGAGATCTAAACAACGGTTTGAGAGACGTAAATATCACAGTTTTGGTGACATAATCACGTTTCAAGAGATGTAGTCACGATTTAAGAGATATAGTCACGATTTAAGAGATATAAACAACGGTTTAAGAGACGTAAATATCACAGTTTTGGTGACATAATCACGTTTCAAGAGATATAGTCCCGATTTAAGAGATATAAACAACGGTTTAAGAGACGTAAATATCACAGTTTTGGTGACATAATCACGTTTCAAGAGATGTAGTCACGATTTAAGAGATCTAAACAACGGTGTGAGAGACGTAAATATCACAGTTTTGGTGTGATAATCACGTTTCAAGAGATATAGTCACGATTTAAGAGATATAAACAACGGTTTGAGAGACGTAAATATCACAGTTTTATTGACATAATCACGTTTCAAGAGATGTAGTCACGATTTAAGAGATATAGTCACGATTTAAGAGATATAAACAACGGTTTAAGAGACGTAAATATCACAGTTTTAGTGACATAATCACGTTTCAAGAGATATAGTCCCGATTTAAGAGATATAAACAACGGTTTAAGAGACGTAAATATCACAGTTTTGGTGACATAATCACGTTTCAAGAGATGTAGTCACGATTTAAGAGATCTAAACAACGGTGTGAGAGACGTAAATATCACAGTTTTGGTGTGATAATCACGTTTCAAGAGATGTAGTCACGATTTAAGAGATATAAACAACGGTTTGAGAGACGTAAATATCACAGTTTTAGTGACATAATCACGTTTCAAGATATGTAGTCACGATTTAAGAGATATAAACAACGGTTTGAGAGACGTAAATATCATAGTTTTGGTGACATAATCACGTTTCAAGAGATGTAGTCACGATTTAAGAGATATAAACAACGGTTTAAGAGAATTAAACAACGGTTTAAGACATATAGTCACGATTGAAGAGATATAGTTACGATTTAAGAGATATAGTCACGATTTAAGAGATATAAACAACGGTTTAAGAGACGTAAATATCACAGTTTTGGTGCCATAATCACGTTTCAAGAGATATAGTCACGATTTAAGAGATATAATGATCAAGCTCCCCCCCCCCCCCCCCTTAAAGCAGGGTTGTTCCTGAAAAACTCCTAATATCTCGTCAGAGAATAATTTAAAACATCCGTATTTCCGCCAGAAGTTTCATAATTAAAATTTACGTCTCCAAAACGTAAGGGTTGAAACTACTTCCCGGCTTTTAGCGCTAATGTTTTACACCAATTAAGGACCTAAAACGTGTTTTGATGAAATATAGAAATTGTGGAAGGGCCCTCCACCTTCCACCCTCCCCCCCCCCCCAGGGGAGGGGATCCTTAAACTGTGATTATATATTATATGATTGATATCATTTGAAATGTGATTATGTCACTAAGCCTGTAATACTTGTTTTTTAACTTTTTGCGATACCCTCGACGTCGGGTTTTTGGGGAAGGGTCTTCCAGACCCCGGAGGGTCAAATCGAATATTGATCTTTACCGATCTCAACCTTGTCTGTGGTGCCGGCCGTCCGTAGCATTTTTTTCCGGAACACTTTACGGCCACAATTTTCATCCGATTTTCACCAAATTTTCACCAAATTTCTTTAGCCGGTGAAGAAGAATGTAACGAGGGGGATTTTTGAATTTCGAAAAAATGGCGGAGATATGTCTGTTTGAAATTTTAAAAAATTCGCTGCGGCCGAACCGTTAATCCGATTTTCACCAAATTTTCACCAATTACTCCTTATATTTTTTAAGAATTTTTGGTGCAAAAAAATTGCCACTTTTTAATTACTATTTTTATTAGTAGGGAGAAATTTCGTACTTCTACCCTTTACGAGAGGCACATCCCTAGGCCAAAGAGCCCATTATTTCTACCTCGACACTAAAAATTGTTCGAAAAAAAGAACTTAAAAATTTTTCAAAAAAAAATAAAAAAGAAAAAAGAAAAAAAGAAAAAGAAAAAACCCGGAAATTTTCGAAAAAAAAATTTTTTTTTACAAAAAAAATGGAAAAAAAGGAAAACCCGGAAAATTTTTCGAAAAAAACTTTGAAAATTTTTTGAAAAAAAAAAAAATTTTTTTTCGAAAAAAAAAGCCCGAAAAATTTTTCGAAAAAACTAACTTGGAAAATTCTCCTTTACACTTTCCCTCCCTACTACATCCCCTTCCTTTATACTTTCGTTCCCTTATACTTCCCCCTCCATTATACTTCACCCTCTGTTATACTTTCCCCTTCCTTATACTTTCCCCTCCGTTATACTTCCCCCTCCGTTATACTTCCCCTTCCATATTATACTTCCTACTCCGTTATACTTCCCCCTCCGTTATACTTCCCCTCCCACATACTTCCCATTCCGTTATACTTCTCCTCCCATATACTTCCCCCTCCTATATAGATACTTCTCTTTAAGGAAGTTTCCGTCGGGGCCAGCTCCAGACTAGTACTTTTCTTTCTTAACCGTGATTATACAGGGTGTCCGGAAACACATGGCAAGCGTCTGGGAGAGCGTTAAAAAGTGGTTTTACGAAAAAAAGTTAAATGTAAGCCCCCCTTAATTTAAATCAAAGAATTTGATGGTGTAGTTTAAAATCCGCCTGGATATACAGGGTGTCCCAGACACATCCTAACTTCGTTATTTCAAATGAGAACCCCTATTTTTTATTTCAGATTCGTAATCTTCGCAAAATTTCAAGTAGATTTGAGTACTCATATGACAATTTTGGACAACTTTTAAAAAATGTCAAAATTTAGCGTTTTTTGCGCTAAAATCCGTTAAAATTGACCTAGGAGACTCGTTTTTTTTTTAATTCCACTTATTTTTTCCCGAAGAATCCAACTGTCTCAAATTTGAGCATCTTCGCATTCTTCATCACGAGATTTCGTCGCTAATGGCCTTTTTTCAAGTTAGAACCCAAATTTTTAGTTCAGAAATGAAAATTAGCACTTGTTGAAAGGAATTTTTTTTTCGGACCACAAATTTTGAAAGAGCTACTGCGTCTTTTGTGTTTATGCATCAAAAATTAAAATTCCGTCAACAAATCGCTAATTTCCATTTTTGAAGTATGGAATTTGGAGTTAAACTTGAAAAAAGGCCATTAGCGACGAAATCTCGTGATGCTGAATGCGAAGATGCTCAAATTTGAGACAGTTGGATTCTTCGGGAAAAAATAAGTGGAATTAAAAAAAAAACGAGTCTCCTAGGTCAATTTTAACGGATTTTAGCGCAAAAAACGCTAAATTTTGACATTTTTTAAAAGTTGTCCAAAATTGTCATATGAGTACTCAAATCTACTTGAAATTTTGCGTAGATTACGAATCTGAAATAAAAGATAGGGGTTCTCATTTGAAATAACGAAGTTAGGATGTGTCTGGGACACCCTGTATATCCAGGCGGATTTTAAACTACACCATCAAATTCTTTGATTTAAATTAAGGGGGTTTACATTTAACTTTTTTTCGTAAAACCACTTTTTAACGCTCTCCCAGACGGTTGCCATGTGTTTCCGGACACCCTGTATATCTTAAACTTTGATTAGGTATATCATTTGAAAGGTGATTATGTTACTAAAACTGTGATATTTTTTTCTCTGAAACCATGATTATATCTCTTGAAACGTGATAATATCTCTTGAAACGTGATAATATCTCTTGAAACGTGATTATATCTCTTGAACCGTGATTATATCTCTTGAAACGTGATTATATCTCTTGAAACGTGATTATATCTCTTGAAACGTGATTATGATTCGGTAAAACTGAGTTTTTTTTCTCTGTTAAACCGTGATTATATCTCTTAAACTGTAATTATATCATTCGGAAACATGATTATGCCAATAAAACTGTGATATTTTTCTCTCTTAAACCGCTGTTTATAACTCTTAACCCGTGATTATATCTCATGAAACGTGATTAAATCGGTAAAACTCCTAACCGTGATTATATCTCTTAAGCTGTGATTATATCTTTTGTAACGTGATTATATCGGTAAAACTGAGTTTTTTCCGCCTAAACCAAGATTAAATATCATAAACTGTGATTATATCTCTTGAAACGTGATTATATCGGTAAAACTGAGTTGTTTCTCTGTTAAACCGTGATTATATCTCTTAAACTGTGATTATATCATTGGAAACGAGATTATGTCAATAAAACTGTGATATTTTTCTTTCTTAAACCGTGATTATATCTCTTGAAACGTGATAATATCTCTTGAAACGTGATTAAATCGGTAAAACTCCTGTGATTATATCTCTTAAGCTGTGATTGTATCTTTTGTAACGTGATTATATCGGTAAAACTTAGTTTTTTTTCCGCCTAAACCAAGATTAAATATCATAAACTGTGATTATATCTCTTGAAACGTGATTATATCGGTAAAACTGAGTTTTTTTCTCATTTAAACCGTGATTATATCTCTTAAACTGTGATTATATCATTGGAAACGAGATTATGTCAATAAAACTGTGATATTTTTCTTTCTTAAACCGTGATTATATCTCTTGAAACGTGATAATATCTCTTGAAACGTGATTAAATCGGTAAAACTCCTGTGATTATATCTCTTAAGCTGTGATTGTATCTTTTGTAACGTGATTATATCGGTAAAACTTAGTTTTTTTTCCGCCTAAACCAAGATTAAATATCATAAACTGTGATTATATCTCTTGAAACGTGATTATATCGGTAAAACTGAGTTTTTTTTCTCTGTTAAACCGTGATTATATCTCTTAAACTGTAATTATATCATTCGGAAACATGATTATGCCAATAAAACTGTGATATTTTTCTCTCTTAAACCGCTGTTTATAACTCTTAACCCGTGATTATATCTCATGAAACGTGATTAAATCGGTAAAACTCCTAACCGTGATTATATCTCTTAAGCTGTGATTATATCTTTTGTAACGTGATTATATCGGTAAAACTGAGTTTTTTCCGCCTAAACCAAGATTAAATATCATAAACTGTGATTATATCTCTTGAAACGTGATTATATCGGTAAAACTGAGTTTTTTCTCTGTTAAACCGTGATTATATCTCTTAAACTGTAATTATATCATTCGGAAACATGATTATGCCAATAAAACTGTGATATTTTTCTCTCTTAAACCGCTGTTTATAACTCTTAACCCGTGATTATATCTCATGAAACGTGATTAAATCGGTAAAACTCCTAACCGTGATTCTCTTAAGCTGTGATTATATCTTCTGTAACGTGATTATATCGGTAAAACTGAGTTTTTTCCTCCTAAACCAAGATTAAATATCATAAACTGTGATTATATCTCTTGAAACGTGATTATATCGGTAAAACTGAGTTTTTTCTCTGTTAAACCGTGATTATATCTCTTAAACTGTGATTATATCATTGGAAACGAGATTATGTCAATAAAACTGTGATATTTTTTTCTCTTAAACCGCTGTTTATAACTCTTCAACCGTGATTATATCTCATGAAACGTGATTATATCGGTAAAACTCCTAAACCGTGATTATATCTCTTAAGCTGTGATTATATCTTCTGTAACGTGATTATATCGGTAAAACTGAGTTTTTTCCTCCTAAACCATGATTAAATATCTTAAACTGTGATTATATCTCTTAAGCTGTGATTATATCTTTTGTAACGTGATGTATCGGTAAAACTGAGTTTTGTTGAAATAACGAAGTTAGGATGTGTCTGGGACACCCTGTATATCCAGGCGGATTTTAAACTACACCATCAAATTCTTTGATTTAAATTAAGGGGGGTTTACATTTAACTTTTTTTCGTAAAACCACTTTTTAACGCTCTCCCAGACGGTTGCCATGTGTTTCCGGACACCCTGTATATCTTAAACTTTGATTAGGTATATCATTTGAAAGGTGATTATGTTACTAAAACTGTGATATTTTTTTCTCTGAAACCATGATTATATCTCTTGAAACGTGATAATATCTCTTGAAACGTGATAATATCTCTTGAAACGTGATTATATCTCTTGAACCGTGATTATATCTCTTGAAACGTGATTATATCTCTTGAAACGTGATTATATCTCTTGAAACGTGATTATGATTCGGTAAAACTGAGTTTTTTTTCTCTGTTAAACCGTGATTATATCTCTTAAACTGTAATTATATCATTCGGAAACATGATTATGCCAATAAAACTGTGATATTTTTCTCTCTTAAACCGCTGTTTATAACTCTTAACCCGTGATTATATCTCATGAAACGTGATTAAATCGGTAAAACTCCTAACCGTGATTATATCTCTTAAGCTGTGATTATATCTTTTGTAACGTGATTATATCGGTAAAACTGAGTTTTTTCCGCCTAAACCAAGATTAAATATCATAAACTGTGATTATATCTCTTGAAACGTGATTATATCGGTAAAACTGAGTTGTTTCTCTGTTAAACCGTGATTATATCTCTTAAACTGTGATTATATCATTGGAAACGAGATTATGTCAATAAAACTGTGATATTTTTCTTTCTTAAACCGTGATTATATCTCTTGAAACGTGATAATATCTCTTGAAACGTGATTAAATCGGTAAAACTCCTGTGATTATATCTCTTAAGCTGTGATTGTATCTTTTGTAACGTGATTATATCGGTAAAACTTAGTTTTTTTTCCGCCTAAACCAAGATTAAATATCATAAACTGTGATTATATCTCTTGAAACGTGATTATATCGGTAAAACTGAGTTTTTTTCTCATTTAAACCGTGATTATATCTCTTAAACTGTGATTATATCATTGGAAACGAGATTATGTCAATAAAACTGTGATATTTTTCTTTCTTAAACCGTGATTATATCTCTTGAAACGTGATAATATCTCTTGAAACGTGATTAAATCGGTAAAACTCCTGTGATTATATCTCTTAAGCTGTGATTGTATCTTTTGTAACGTGATTATATCGGTAAAACTTAGTTTTTTTTCCGCCTAAACCAAGATTAAATATCATAAACTGTGATTATATCTCTTGAAACGTGATTATATCGGTAAAACTGAGTTTTTTTTCTCTGTTAAACCGTGATTATATCTCTTAAACTGTAATTATATCATTCGGAAACATGATTATGCCAATAAAACTGTGATATTTTTCTCTCTTAAACCGCTGTTTATAACTCTTAACCCGTGATTATATCTCATGAAACGTGATTAAATCGGTAAAACTCCTAACCGTGATTATATCTCTTAAGCTGTGATTATATCTTTTGTAACGTGATTATATCGGTAAAACTGAGTTTTTTCCGCCTAAACCAAGATTAAATATCATAAACTGTGATTATATCTCTTGAAACGTGATTATATCGGTAAAACTGAGTTTTTTCTCTGTTAAACCGTGATTATATCTCTTAAACTGTAATTATATCATTCGGAAACATGATTATGCCAATAAAACTGTGATATTTTTCTCTCTTAAACCGCTGTTTATAACTCTTAACCCGTGATTATATCTCATGAAACGTGATTAAATCGGTAAAACTCCTAACCGTGATTATATCTCTTAAGCTGTGATTATATCTTTTGTAACGTGATTATATCGGTAAAACTGAGTTTTTTCCGCCTAAACCAAGATTAAATATCATAAACTGTGATTATATCTCTTGAAACGTGATTATATCGGTAAAACTGAGTTTTTTCTCTGTTAAACCGTGATTATATCTCTTAAACTGTGATTATATCATTGGAAACGAGATTATGTCAATAAAACTGTGATATTTTTTTCTCTTAAACCGCTGTTTATAACTCTTCAACCGTGATTATATCTCATGAAACGTGATTATATCGGTAAAACTCCTAAACCGTGATTATATCTCTTAAGCTGTGATTATATCTTCTGTAACGTGATTATATCGGTAAAACTGAGTTTTTTCCTCCTAAACCAAGATTAAATATCATAAACTGTGATTATATCTCTTGAAACGTGATTATATCGGTAAAACTGAGTTTTTTCTCTGTTAAACCGTGATTATATCTCTTAAACTGTGATTATATCATTGGAAACGAGATTATGTCAATAAAACTGTGATATTTTTTTCTCTTAAACCGCTGTTTATAACTCTTCAACCGTGATTATATCTCATGAAACGTGATTATATCGGTAAAACTCCTAAACCGTGATTATATCTCTTAAGCTGTGATTATATCTTCTGTAACGTGATTATATCGGTAAAACTGAGTTTTTTCCTCCTAAACCATGATTAAATATCTTAAACTGTGATTATATCTCTTAAGCTGTGATTATATCTTTTGTAACGTGATGTATCGGTAAAACTGAGTTTTCTTCCGCCTAAACCAAGATTAAATATCATAAACTGTGATTATATCTCTTGAAACGTGATTATATCGGTAAAACTGAGTTTTTTCTCTGTTAAACCGTGATTATATCTCTTAAACTGTGATTATATCATTGGAAACGAGATTATGTCAATAAAACTGTGATATTTTTTTCTCTTAAACCGCTGTTTATAACTCTTCAACCGTGATTATATCTCATGAAACGTGATTATATCGGTAAAACTCCTAAACCGTGATTATATCTCTTAAGCTGTGATTATATCTTCTGTAACGTGATTATATCGGTAAAACTGAGTTTTTTCCTCCTAAACCATGATTAAATATCTTAAACTGTGATTATATCTCTTAAGCTGTGATTATATCTTTTGTAACGTGATGTATCGGTAAAACTGAGTTTTCTTCCGCCTAAACCAAGATTAAATATCATAAACTGTGATTATATCTCTTGAAACGTGATTATATCGGTAAAACTGAGTTTTTTCTCTGTTAAACCGTGATTATATCTCTTAAACTGTGATTATATCATTGGAAACGAGATTATGTCAATAAAACTGTGATATTTTTTTCTCTTAAACCGCTGTTTATAACTCTTCAACCGTGATTATATCTCATGAAACGTGATTATATCGGTAAAACTCCTAAACCGTGATTATATCTCTTAAGCTGTGATTATATCTTCTGTAACGTGATTATATCGGTAAAACTGAGTTTTTTCCTCCTAAACCATGATTAAATATCTTAAACTGTGATTATATCTCTTAAGCTGTGATTATATCTTTTGTAACGTGATGTATCGGTAAAACTGAGTTTTCTTCCGCCTAAACCAAGATTAAATATCATAAACTGTGATTATATCTCTTGAAACGTGATTATATCGGTAAAACTGAGTTTTTTCTCTGTTAAACCGTGATTATATCTCTTAAACTGTGATTATATCATTGGAAACGAGATTATGTCAATAAAACTGTGATATTTTTTTCTCTTAAACCGCTGTTTATAACTCTTCAACCGTGATTATATCTCATGAAACGTGATTATATCGGTAAAACTCCTAAACCGTGATTATATCTCTTAAGCTGTGATTATATCTTCTGTAACGTGATTATATCGGTAAAACTGAGTTTTTTCCTCCTAAACCAAGATTAAATATCATAAACTGTGATTATATCTCTTGAAACGTGATTATATCGGTAAAACTGAGTTTTTTCTCTGTTAAACCGTGATTATATCTCTTAAACTGTGATTATATCATTGGAAACGAGATTATGCCAATAAAACTGTGATATTTTTTCTCTTAAACCGCTGTTTATAACTCTTCAACCGTGATTATATCTCATGAAACGTGATTATATCGGTAAAACTCCTAAACCGTGATTATATCTCTTAAGCTGTGATTATATCTTCTGTAACGTGATTATATCGGTAAAACTGAGTTTTTTCCTCCTAAACCATGATTAAATACCTTAAACTGTGATTATTTCTCTTGAAACGTGATTATATCGTTAAAATGGTTTTTTTAAGGAAATATAGAAATTGTGGAAGGGCCATCCACCTTCCACTCCTCCTCCACCCCGGGGGGGGGGGGGGGCGATGGATATGCGAGGAAATAAGAATATCGAAAGGCGGAGAGATGACGATTGGATTTGTTTTTCCGACAAAATGGAAACCCATTTTTACGAATCTACGCCTTTTTCAGGGTCGTTTTCCCCCCTCTCCCCCCCCCCTCACCAGCAATCGGATATAACGCCATTTGATGAGATATAGAAATTGTGGAAGGGCCCCCACTTTCCTTCCCCCTCCCCCGGAATGAAATATAGAATTTTTGGAAGGGCCTCCACACTTTAAGGGGATATGAGGGTTTTAAGTTGGTTG
The DNA here is from genome assembly GCA_014119065.1 of Orius insidiosus. Taxonomy (NCBI): domain Eukaryota; kingdom Metazoa; phylum Arthropoda; class Insecta; order Hemiptera; family Anthocoridae; genus Orius; species Orius insidiosus. The sequence continues at coordinate 26,636 of JACGAQ010000819.1, read as the reverse complement.
CTTTGTACATATTTCGTTGTGAGCAACGGTTTTCGGTTTTTCCCTTCTATCTTGGAAACCGTCGCTCAAAACGAAAAAATGTCTCAAGTAAAAGTTGTAGCTACGGCAATTTATTACATAAAATATCTTATTAGTTTTTTCCGTCAGAGCAATATTTTAGGAGTTATGGAGGTTTAAAGTTTTCAGACAGGCTCTGTAGGATTATTAGTTTTTACCTCATAACTCCTTAAATATTGCCCTTACGCAAATAATGAATAAAGAAATTTTTGTAGGAAATCTTTGTACCTACAACTTTTGCTTAAGACATTTTTTCGTTTTGAGCGACGGTTTCCGAGATAAAAGGGAAAAACCGAAAACCGTTGCTCACAACGAAAAATTTGCAAAGCAACTCACTTGAGAACCCTCATATCTCCTTAAGTGTCGCTCTGACAAAAAAACCAATGAAGTCTTTTTTGTAGGAAATTTCCGTAGCTACGACTTTTACTTAGGACGTTTTTTCGTTTTGAGCGACGGTTTCCGAGATAGAAGGGAAAAACCGAAAACCGTTATTAACAACGAAAAATTTGCAAAGCAACCAACTTAAATACTTCCATATCTCCTAAAGTATTGCTCTGACGGAAAAAACTAATAAGATATTTTATGTAGTAAATTTCAGTACCTACAACTTTTACTTAGGACGTTTTTTCGTTTTGAGCGACGGTTTCCGAGATAAAAGGGAAAAACCGAAAACCGTTGCTCACAACGAAAAATTTGCAAAGCAACTCACTTGAGAACCCTCATATCTCCTTAAGTGTCGCTCTGACAAAAAAACCAATGAAGTCTTTTTTGTAGGAAATTTCCGTAGCTACGACTTTTACTTAGGACGTTTTTTCGTTTTGAGCGACGGTTTCCGAGATAGAAGGGAAAAACCGAAAACCGTTGTTAACAACGAAAAATTTGCAAAGCAACCAACTTAAATACTTCCATATCTCCTAAAGTATTGCTCTGACGGAAAAAACTAATAAGATATTTTATGTAGTAAATTTCAGTACCTACAACTTTTACTTAGGACGTTTTTTCGTTTTGAGCGACGGTTTCCGAGATAGAAGGGAAAAACCGAAAACCGTTGCTCACAACGAAAAATTTGCAAAGCAACTCACTTAAGAACCCTCATATCTCCTAAAGTATTGCTCTGACAAAAAAACCAATGAAGTCTTTTTTGTAGGAAATTTCCGTAGCTACGACTTTTACTTAGGACGTTTTTTCGTTTTGAGCGACGGTTTCCGAGATAGAAGGGAAAAACCGAAAACCGTTGTTAACAACGAAAAATTTGCAAAGCAACCAACTTAAATACTTCCATATCTCCTAAAGTATTGCTCTGACGGAAAAAACTAATAAGATATTTTATGTAGTAAATTTCAGTACCTACAACTTTTACTTAGGACGTTTTTTCGTTTTGAGCGACGGTTTCCGAGATAGAAGGGAAAAACCGAAAACCGTTGCTCACAACGAAAAATTTGCAAAGCAACTCACTTAAGAACCCTCATATCTCCTAAAGTATTGCTCTGACAAAAAAACCAATGAAGTCTTTTTTGTAGGAAATTTCCGTAGCTACGACTTTTACTTAGGACGTTTTTTCGTTTTGAGCGACGGTTTCCGAGATAGAAGGGAAAAACCGAAAACCGTTGTTAACAACGAAAAATTTGCAAAGCAACCAACTTAAATACTTCCATATCTCCTAAAGTATTGCTCTGACGGAAAAAACTAATAAGATATTTTATGTAGTAAATTTCAGTACCTACAACTTTTACTTAGGACGTTTTTTCGTTTTGAGCGACGGTTTCCGAGATAGAAGGGAAAAACCGAAAACCGTTGTTAACAACGAAAAATTTGCAAAGCAACCAACTTAAATACTTCCATATCTCCTAAAGTATTGCTCTGACGGAAAAAACTAATAAGATATTTTATGTAGTAAATTTCAGTACCTACAACTTTTACTTAGGACGTTTTTTCGTTTTGAGCGACGGTTTCCGAGATAGAAGGGAAAAACCGAAAACCGTTGCTCACAACGAAAAATTTGCAAAGCAACTCACTTAAGAACCCTCATATCTCCTAAAGTATTGCTCTGACAAAAAAACCAATGAAGTCTTTTTTGTAGGAAATTTCCGTAGCTACGACTTTTACTTAGGACGTTTTTTCGTTTTGAGCGACGGTTTCCGAGATAGAAGGGAAAAACCGAAAACCGTTGTTAACAACGAAAAATTTGCAAAGCAACCAACTTAAATACTTCCATATCTCCTAAAGTATTGCTCTGACGGAAAAAACTAATAAGATATTTTATGTAGTAAATTTCAGTACCTACAACTTTTACTTAGGACGTTTTTTCGTTTTGAGCGACGGTTTCCGAGATAGAAGGGAAAAACCGAAAACCGTTGTTAACAACGAAAAATTTGCAAAGCAACCAACTTAAATACTTCCATATCTCCTAAAGTATTGCTCTGACGGAAAAAACTAATAAGATATTTTATGTAGTAAATTTCAGTACCTACAACTTTTACTTAGGACGTTTTTTCGTTTTGAGCGACGGTTTCCGAGATAGAAGGGAAAAACCGAAAACCGTTGCTCACAACGAAAAATTTGCAAAGCAACTCACTTAAGAACCCTCATATCTCCTAAAGTATTGCTCTGACAAAAAAACCAATGAAGTCTTTTTTGTAGGAAATTTCCGTAGCTACGACTTTTACTTAGGACGTTTTTTCGTTTTGAGCGACGGTTTCCGAGATAGAAGGGAAAAACCGAAAAAATTTGCAAAGCAACTCACTTAAAAACCATCATACCTCCTTAAGTGAAGTATTCTGGAAAAATCTTGATATGGAGGGTATCACAATAACTTCTACTCACTTTTACACGTAATGAAAAGTCTTTGGGAGAAAAAAGAATTTTTTTTTTTTATTAGTCGGTGTTTCTCTTTTCGCTCACTGGGGAATCGAGTAATCGGATTATCTGCCACAGAACCCACCGGCGACCGAGCTAATCTTTGTCCCCATGAGGGAAACCACCATTCTCCGTCTACCTCTAATACTCACATTCTGTTAAAATTTAAAATATTTTTTTTTACCTTTCTTTGAACTTTAATCAGTTCCTACCACCTTAAACCGTGATTAAAACCGTTTAAACTGTGATTACGCCTAAGCCGTTCTGGTTTAAAAGAGCTTTTCAAAAGATTTATCCTCAAATATCTCAAAAACAGGGTTGACAACTTAGGCCATTTTGAAGGGCCTTTAAAAGAGCTTTTCAAAAAGTGGTCATTTAAGAAAATCGGTCAAGCTGTTTCCGAGATATCGACGCTTTAAGCTAGACGATCGAAATTCTGAATAGTAGCAGCTAGAAGTAGCTGATATTTTAAGTAACAGCTACTTTTAGAGCTGCTACTTTTTGTAACCCCTGTTTATACTCAAATATCTTAAAAACAGTTAAGTTTAGAAGGTTAAGAACTGAGATACTTTTTAAAGGGCTTTAAAATAGCTTTTCAAAAAGTGGCCATTTAACAAAATCGGTCCAGCCGTTTCTGAGATATCCGCGTTTTTAGATGGGGACTTTTTAAGACACACATATTTTAAAAACAGGGTTGACAACTTAGGCCTTTTTGAAGGGCCTTTAAAAGAGCTTTTCAAAAAGTGGTAATTTAAGAAAATCGGTCAAGCTGTTCCCGAGATATCGGCGCTTTGACGATGGAAAGAATAGTAGCAGCTAGAAGTCGCTGATATTTTAAGTAACGGCTACTTTTAGAGCTGCTACTTTTTGTAACCCCTGTTTATACTCAAATATCTTAAAAACAGTTAAGTTTAGAAGGTTAAGAACTGAGATACTTTTTAAAGGGCTTTAAAATAGCTTTTCAAAAAGTGGTCATTTAACAAAATCGGTCCAGCCGTTTCTGAGATATCCGCGTTTTTAGATGGGGACTTTTAAGACACACATATTTTAAAAACAGGGTTGACAACTTAGGCCTTTTTGAAGGGCCTTTAAAAGAGCTTTTCAAAAAGTGGTCATTTAAGAAAATCGGTCAAGCTGTTCCCGAGATATCGGCGCTTTGACGATGGAAAGAATAGTAGCAGCTAGAAGTCGCTGATATTTTAAGTAACGGCTACTTTTAGAGCTGCTACTTTTTGTAACCCCTATTTATACTCAAATATCTTGAAAACCGTTAGGTTTAGAAGGTTAAGAACTGAGATACTTTTTAAAGGACTTTAAAAGAGCTTTTCAAAAAGTGGTCATTTAACAAAATCGGTCCAGCCGTTTCTGAGATATCCGCGTTTTTAGATGGGGACTTTTTAAGACACACATATTTTAAAAACAGGGTTGACAACTTAGGCCTTTTTGAAGGGCCTTTAAAAGAGCTTTTCAAAAAGTGGTCATTTAAGAAAATCGGTCAAGCTGTTCCCGAGATATCGGCGCTTTGACGATGGAAATTCTGAATAGTAGCAGCTAGAAGTAGCTGATATTTTAAGTAACAGCTACTTTTAGAGCTGCTACTTTTTGTAACCCCTGTTTATACTCAAATATCTTGAAAACCGTTAGGTTTAGAAGGTTAGGAACTGAGATACTTTTTAAAGGGCTTTAAAATAGCTTTTCAAAAAAAGTTCATTTAAGAAAATCGGTCCAGCCGTTTCAGAGATATCCGCGTTTTTAGATGGGGACTTTTTAAGACACACATATTTTAAAAACAGGGTTGACAACTTAGGCCTTTTTGAAGGGCCTTTAAAAGAGCTTTTCAAAAAGTGGTCATTTAAGAAAATCGGTCAAGCTGTTCCCGAGATATCGGCGCTTTGACGATGGAAAGAATAGTAGCAGCTAGAAGTCGCTGATATTTTAAGTAACGGCTACTTTTAGAGCTGCTACTTTTTGTAACCCCTGTTTATACTCAAATATCTTGAAAACCGTTAGGTTTAGAAGGTTAGGAACTGAGATACTTTTTAAAGGGCTTTAAAAGAGCTTTTCAAAAAGTGGTCATTTAAGAAAATCGGTCAAGCTGTTCCCGAGATATCGGCGCTTTGACGATGGAAATTCTGAATAGTAGCAGCTAGAAGTCGCTGATATTTTAAGTAACGGCTACTTTTAGAGCTGCTACTTTTTGTAACCCCTATTTATACTCAAATATCTTGAAAACCGTTAGGTTTAGAAGGTTAAGAACTGAGATACTTTTTAAAGGACTTTAAAAGAGCTTTTCAAAAAGTGGTCATTTAAGAAAATCGGTCCAGCCGTTTCAGAGATATCCGCGTTTTTAGATGGGGACTTTTTAAGACACACATATTTTAAAAACAGGGTTGACAACTTAGGCCATTTCGAAGGGCCTTTAAAAGAGCTTTTCAAAAAGTGGTCATTTAAGAAAATCGGTCAAGCTGTTCCCGAGATATCGGCGCTTTGACGATGGAAAGAATAGTAGCAGCTAGAAGTCGCTGATATTTTAAGTAACGGCTACTTTTAGAGCTGCTACTTTTTGTAACCCCTGTTTATACTCAAATATCTTAAAAACAGTTAAGTTTAGAAGGTTAAGAACTGAGATACTTTTTAAAGGGCTTTAAAATAGCTTTTCAAAAAGTGGTCATTTAACAAAATCGGTCAAGCCGTTTCAGAGATATCCGCGTTTTTAGATGGGGACTTTTTAAGACACACATATTTTAAAAACAGGGTTGACAACTTAGGCCATTTCGAAGGGCCTTTAAAAGAGCTTTTCAAAAAGTGGTCATTTAAGAAAATCGGTCAAGCTGTTCCCGAGATATCGGCGCTTTGACGATGGAAAGAATAGTAGCAGCTAGAAGTCGCTGATATTTTAAGTAACGGCTACTTTTAGAGCTGCTACTTTTTGTAACCCCTGTTTATACTCAAATATCTTAAAAACAGTTAAGTTTAGAAGGTTAAGAACTGAGATACTTTTTAAAGGGCTTTAAAATAGCTTTTCAAAAAGTGGTCATTTAACAAAATCGGTCCAGCCGTTTCTGAGATATCCGCGTTTTTATATGGGGACTTTTTAAGACACACATTTTTTAAAAACAGGGTTGACAACTTAGGCCTTTTTGAAGGGCCTTTAAAAGAGCTTTTCAAAAAGTGGTCATTTAAGAAAATCGGTCAAGCTGTTCCCGAGATATCGGCGCTTTGACGATGGAAAGAATAGTAGCAGCTAGAAGTCGCTGATATTTTAAGTAACGGCTACTTTTAGAGCTGCTACTTTTTGTAACCCCTGTTTATACTCAAATATCTTAAAAACAGTTAAGTTTAGAAGGTTAAGAACTGAGATACTTTTTAAAGGGCTTTAAAATAGCTTTTCAAAAAGTGGTCATTTAACAAAATCGGTCAAGCCGTTTCTGAGATATCCGCGTTTTTATATGGGGACTTTTTAAGACACACATTTTTTAAAAACAGGGTTGACAACTTAGGCCTTTTGAAGGGCCTTTAAAAGAGCTTTTCAAAAAGTGGTCATTTAAGAAAATCGGTCAAGCTGTTCCCGAGATATCGGCGCTTTGACGATGGAAAGAATAGTAGCAGCTAGAAGTCGCTGATATTTTAAGTAACGGCTACTTTTAGAGCTGCTACTTTTTGTAACCCCTGTTTATACTCAAATATCTTGAAAACCGTTAGGTTTAGAAGGTTAGGAACTGAGATACTTTTTAAAGGACTTTAAAAGAGCTTTTCAGAAAGTGGTCATTTAACAAAATCGGTCCAGCCGTTTCAGAGATATCCGCGTTTTTAGATGGGGACTTTTTAAGACACACATATTTTAAAAACAGGGTTGACAACTTAGGCCTTTTTGAAGGGCCTTTAAAAGAGCTTTTCAAAAAGTGGTCATTTAAGAAAATCGGTCAAGCTGTTCCCGAGATATCGGCGCTTTGACGATGGAAAGAATAGTAGCAGCTAGAAGTCGCTGATATTTTAAGTAACAGCTACTTTTAGAGCTGCTACTTTTTGTAACCCCTGTTTATACTCAAATATCTTGAAAACCGTTAGGTTTAGAAGGTTAGGAACTGAGATACTTTTAAAGGGCTTTAAAAGAGCTTTTCAAAAAGTGGTCATTTAAGAAAATCGGTCAAGCTGTTCCCGAGATATCGGCGCTTTGACGATGGAAATTCTGAATAGTAGCAGCTAGAAGTAGCTGATATTTTAAGTAACAGCTACTTTTAGAGCTGCTACTTTTTGTAACCCCTGTTTATACTCAAATATCTTGAAAACCGTTAGGTTTAGAAGGTTAGGAACTGAGATACTTTTTAAAGGGCTTTAAAATAGCTTTTCAAAAAAAGTTCATTTAAGAAAATCGGTCCAGCCGTTTCAGAGATATCCGCGTTTTTAGATGGGGACTTTTTAAGACACACATATTTTAAAAACAGGGTTGACAACTTAGGCCTTTTTGAAGGGCCTTTAAAAGAGCTTTTCAAAAAGTGGTCATTTAAGAAAATCGGTCAAGCTGTTCCCGAGATATCGGCGCTTTGACGATGGAAAGAATAGTAGCAGCTAGAAGTCGCTGATATTTTAAGTAACGGCTACTTTTAGAGCTGCTACTTTTTGTAACCCCTGTTTATACTCAAATATCTTGAAAACCGTTAGGTTTAGAAGGTTAGGAACTGAGATACTTTTTAAAGGGCTTTAAAAGAGCTTTTCAAAAAGTGGTCATTTAAGAAAATCGGTCAAGCTGTTCCCGAGATATCGGCGCTTTGACGATGGAAAGAATAGTAGCAGCTAGAAGTCGCTGATATTTTAAGTAACAGCTACTTTTAGAGCTGCTACTTTTTGTAACCCCTATTTATACTCAAATATCTTGAAAACCGTTAGGTTTAGAAGGTTAAGAACTGAGATACTTTTTAAAGGACTTTAAAAGAGCTTTTCAGAAAGTGGTCATTTAACAAAATCGGTCCAGCCGTTTCTGAGATATCCGCGTTTTTAGATGGGGACTTTTTAAGACACACATATTTTAAAAACAGGGTTGACAACTTAGGCCTTTTTGAAGGGCCTTTAAAAGAGCTTTTCAAAAAGTGGTCATTTAAGAAAATCGGTCAAGCTGTTCCCGAGATATCGGCGCTTTGACGATGGAAAGAATAGTAGCAGCTAGAAGTCGCTGATATTTTAAGTAACGGCTACTTTTAGAGCTGCTACTTTTTGTAACCCCTGTTTATACTCAAATATCTTGCAAACCGTTAGGTTTAGAAGGTTAGGAACTGAGATACTTTTTAAAGGGCTTTAAAAGAGCTTTTCAAAAAGTGGTCATTTAAGAAAATCGGTCAAGCTGTTCCCGAGATATCGGCGCTTTGACGATGGAAATTCTGAATAGTAGCAGCTAGAAGTAGCTGATATTTTAAGTAACAGCTACTTTTAGAGCTGCTACTTTTTGTAACCCCTATTTATACTCAAATATCTTGAAAACCGTTAGGTTTAGAAGGTTAAGAACTGAGATACTTTTTAAAGGACTTTAAAAGAGCTTTTCAAAAAGTGGTCATTTAAGAAAATCGGTTCAGCCGTTTCTGAGATATCCGCGTTTTTAGACGGGGGACTTTTTAAGACACATACTTCAAAAACAGGGTTGACAACGTAAAAGTATAGTGGGGAGAAATTTGGTGTGTTCTCGCCCGTTCCGTGTGAGGAAGTTTCCGCCTTTTTAAGGGGGTGTAGAAAGACGAAATCCTTGAAAACAATCACGTCAAGACAAAATCCCATAAGCTCAGCCTCAACTATTTTATTTTCTGTCTTCAAACAGTAAGTTAAGGAAAAAGACAATGGAAAAAAAAAATTTAAAAAACTCTCTGAAAATGATTAAAAACCAGTGGGATTAAAAAATCTGATGTTTCGAACATAAGAATACGAAAGATAAAAGGACAAAAGGAACTCAAGGGACAAAAGGAATTTTTTTTTTGTACTGGTTGATCTCAAAAAAACATAAAAAAAGACCCATTCCTAAACCGTGATTATATATCTTAAACTGTGATTTTATCGAGTAAAACGTGACTGTAGCGGTAAAACTGAGTTTATTTTCCTCCTAAACCATGATTATATATCGTAAACTGAGATTATATCTTTTAAAAAGTGATTATGTCACTAAAACTTGATATTTTCTCTCTTAAACCGTTGTTATATCTCTTAAATCGTGACTATATCTCTTAAATCGTGACTATATCTTAAATCGTGACTATATCTCTTAAAACGTCTAAACTTGTGTTTACGTCTCTTAAATCGTGACTATATCTCTTGAAACGTGATTATGTCACTAAAATATTTACGTCTCTAAACCGTTGTTTATATCTCTTAAATCGTGACTATATCTCTTGAAACGTGATTATGTCACTAAAACTGATATTTACGTCTCTTAAACCGTTGTTATATCTCTTAAATCGTGACTATATCTCTTGAAACGTGATTATGTCACTAAAACTGATATTTACGTCTCTTAAACCGTTGTTTATATCTCTTAAATCGTGACTATATCTCTTGAAACGTGATTATGTCACTAAAACTGTGATATTTCTCTCTTAAACCGTTGTTATATCTCTTAAATCGTGACTATCTCTTAAATCGTGACTATATCTCTTAAAACGTGATTATGGCACTAAAACTGTGATGTTTACGTTGTTTATATCTCTTAAATCGTGACTATATCTCTTGAAACGTGATTATGTCACTAAAACTGATATTTACGTCTCTTAAACCGTGTTTATATCTCTTAAATCGTGACTATATCTCTTGAAACGTGATTATGTCACTAAAACTGATATTTACGTCTCTTAAACCGTTGTTTATATCTCTTAAATCGTGACTATATCTCTTGAAACGTGATTATGTCACTAAAACTGATATTTACGTCTCTTAAACCGTTGTTTATATCTCTTAAATCGTGACTATATCTCTTGAAACGTGATTATGTCACTAAAACTGATATTTACGTCTTAAACCTATCTCTTAAACCGTTGTTTATATCTCTTAAACGTGACTATATCTCTTGAAACGTGATTATGTCACTAAACTGATATTTATCTCTTAAACCGTTGTTTATATCTCTTAAATCGTGACTATATCTCTTGAAACGTGATTATGTCACTAAAACTGATATTTACGTCTCTTAAACCGTTGTTTATATCTCTTAAATCGTGACTATATCTCTTGAAACGTGATTATGTCACTAAAACTGATATTTACGTCTCTTAAACCGTTGTTTATATCTCTTAAATCGTGACTATATCTCTTGAAACGTGATTATGTCACTAAAACTGTGATATTTTTCTATCTTAAACCGTTGTTTATATCTCTTAAATCGTGACTATATCTCTTGAAACGTGATTATGTCACTAAAACTGATATTTACGTCTTAAACCGTTGTTTATATCTCTTAAATCGTGACTATATCTCTTGAAACGTGATTATGTCACTAAAACTGATATTTACGTCTCTTAAACCGTTGTTTATATCTCTTAAATCGTGACTATATCTCTTGAAACGTGATTATGTCACAAAACTGTGATATTTACGTCTCTTAAACCGTTGTTTATATCTCTTAAATCGTGACTATATCTCTTGAAACGTGATTATGTCACTAAAACTGTGATATTTCTCTCTTAAATCGTGTTTATATCTCTTAAATCGTGACTATATCTCTTGAAACGTGATTATGTCACTAAAACTGTGATATTTACGTCTCTTAAACGTGTTATATCTCTTAAATCGTGACTATATCTCTTAAATCGTGACTATATCTCTTGAAACGTGATATGTTTACGTCTCTTAAATCGTGACTATATCTCTTAAACGTGATATCTCTTAAATGTGATATTAAATATCTCTTAAACCGTTGTTTATATCTCTTAAATCGTGACTATATCTCTTGAAACGTGATTATGTCACTAAAACTGTGATATTTACGTCTCTTAAATCGTGTTTATATCTCTTAAACCGTTGTTATCTCTTAAATCGTGACTATATCTCTTAAATCGTGACTATATCTCTTGAAACGTGATTATGTCACTAAAACTGATATTCTCTCTTAAACCGTTGTTTATATCTCTTAAATCGTGACTATATCTCTTAAATCGTGACTATATCTCTTAAATCGTGACTATATCACTAAACTGTGATATATCTCTTAAATCGCGACTATATCTCTTAAATCGCGACTATATCTCTTAAATCGTGACTATATCTCTTAAATCGTGACTATATCTCTTAAATCGTTATATCTCTTAAATCGTGACTATATCTCTTAAATCGTGACTATATCTCTTAAATCGTGACTATATCTCTTAAATCGTGACTATATCTCTTAAATCGTGATATCTCTTAAATCGTGACTATATCTCTTAAATCGTGACTATATCTCTTAAATCGTGACTATATCTCTTAAACGTGATATATCTCTTAAATCGCGTATATCTCTTAAATCGTGACTATATCTCTTAAATCGTGACTATATCTCTTAAACGTGACTATATCTCTTAAACGTGATTATATCTCTTAAATCGTGACTATATCTCTTAAATCGTGACTATATCTCTTAAATCGTGATATATCTCTTAAATCGTGACTATATCTCTTAAATCGTGACTATATCTCTTAAACGTGATTATCACTAAACTGTGATATTTACGTCTCTTAAATCGTGACTATATCTCTTGAAACGTGATATGTCACTAAAACTGTGATATTTACGTCTCTTAAACCGTTGATTATTCTCTTAAATCGTGACTATATCTCTTGAAACGTGATTATGTCACTAAAACTGTGATATTTACGTCTTTAAACCGTTGATTAATTCTCTTAAATCGTGACTATATCTCTTGAAACGTGATTATGTCACTAAAACTGTGATATTTACGTCTCTTAAATCGTGACTATATCTCTTGAAACGAGATTATGTCACTAAAACTGTGATATTTACGTCTCTTAAACTGTTGTTTATATCTCTTAAATCGTGACTATATCTCTTAAATCGTGACTGTATCTCTTGAAACGTGATTATGACACTAAAACTGTGATATTTACGTCTCTTAAACCGTTGATTAATTCTCTTAAATCGTGACTATATTTCTTGAAACGTGATTATGTCACTAAAACTGTGATATTTACGTCTCTTAAACCGTTGTTTATATCTCTTAAATCGTGACTATCTCTTAAATCGTGACTATATCTCTTGAAACGTGAGTATGTCACTAAAACTGATATTTACGTTTCTTAAACCGTTGTTTATATCTCTTAAATCGTGACAATATCTCTTAAATCGTGACTATACCTCTTAAATCATGACTATATCTCTTAAATCGTGACTATATCTCTTAAATCGCGACTATATCTCTTAAATCGTGACTATATCTCTTAAATCGTGACTATATCTCTTCAATCGTGACTATATGTCTTAAACCGTTGTTTAATTCTCTTAAACCGTTGTTTATATCTCTTAAATCGTGACTACATCTCTTGAAACATGATTATGTCACTAAAACTGTGATATTTACGTCTCTTAAACCGTTGTTAATATCTCTTAAATCGTGACTATAATATCTCTTAAATCGTTATATCTTTTGAAAAGTTTTGTAAATTTAGTTCTTTTTTCCTCCTAAGCCCCTATAAATGGTCAAAATCTGATATTTCTCGCTCAAAAATCGAAAAAATTTCGTCAAAATGTAGAAAGACACTTTTTTTGAATGTTCGAAAAATGAATTTTTTATATGAGGAAACGTTTTAAACGAGGCTTCAGTAAACTTTGAATTTTTTAAATCTTGTTTTGTCTTACAGAATCTCATTTTTAGAACTAATTGTACTTTTTTTTTTCTTCTCGAAAGGGAGGTTTAAGGAGGTATGATGGTTTTCAAGAGAGTTGCTTTGCAAATTTTTCGTTGTTAACAACGGTTTTCGGTTTTTCCCTTCTATCTCGGAAACCGTCGCTCAAAACGAAAAAATGTCCTAAGTAAAAGTTGTAGCTACGGAAATTTCCTACAAAAAGACTTCATTGGTTTTTTCCGTCAGAGCAATACTTGAGGAGATATGAGGGTTTTTAAGTTGGTTGCTTTGCACATTTTTTGTTGTAAGCAACGGTTTTCGGTTTTTCGCCTATTATCCCGGAAACCGTCGCTCAAAACGAAAAAATGTCTTAAGTAAAAGTTGTAGCTACGGAAATTTCCTACAAAAAGATCTTATTGGTTTTTTCCGTCAGAGCAATACTTGAGGAGATATGAGGGTTTTTAAGTTGGTTGCTTTGCACATTTTTGTTGTAAGCAACGGTTTTCGGTTTTTCCCTTCTATCTCGAAAACCGTCGCTCAAAACGAAAAAATGTCCTAAGTAAAAGTTGTAGGTACTAAGATTTCCTACAAAAATTTCTTTATTTATTATTTGCGTAAGAGCAATATTTAAGGAGTTATGAGGTTAAAAGTAATAATCCTACAGAGCCTGTCTGAAAATTTAAAACCTTCATATCTCCTAAAATATTGCTCTGACGGAAAAAACTAATAAGATATTTTATGTAGTAAATTTCCGTAGCTACAACTTTTACTTAAGACATTTTTTCGTTTTGAGCGACGGTTTCCAAGATAGAAGGGAAAAACCGAAAACCGTTGCTCACAACGAAATATGTACAAAGCAACCAACTTAAAACCCTCATATCCCCTTAAAAAAAATGTAATTATTTATGGAGATAGGCCCCGTTTATTGTTTTTTTGAAAGTGAAAACTAAATTATTAATAAAAATGTTAAAGAAATCTTTAAAATAAAAAAAAAGAAGAGTGGATGAAAGAAAAAGGAGAAGCCCGGTGCAATATTAAAGCCTTCTAGGAGGTTTTTGTAAGGTGAAAAAGGGAAGGTGGGGGGGTGGTGGTGGTGGTGGTAGGACCGAGTGGAGGGGGGGAAGTGGGTTGCCATGGTTACCTGGTTTGTGCAGCACGCACAAAGCATACAATATGCATACTCTTATCAACGCGACTACAAGGAAAAAATGCACTACGGCCACAAAAAAAAAAACACTTTCTGAAATTGTAATTTCAATTTTTTTTCCCCTCTTTGACCTAATTTGGGGGGGGGGGGGACGTTAGAGACGTAAATATCAAAGTTTTAGTGACATAATCACTTTTCAAGAGATATAGTCACGGTTTAAGAGATATCAACAACGGTTTAAGAGACGTAAATATCACAGTTTTAGTGACATAATCACGTTTCAAGAGATATAGTCACGATTTAAGAGACGTAAACATCACAGTTTTAGTGACATAATCACGTTTCAAGAGATATAGTCACGATTTAAGAGACGTAAACATCACAGTTTTAGTGACATAATCACGTTTCAAGAGATATAGTCAAGATTTAAGAGTTATAGTCACGATTAAAGAGACATATACAACTTTTTAGGAGATACAGTCACGATTTAAGAGATATAGTCACGGTTTAAGAGATATAAACAACGGTTTAAGAGACGTAAATATCACAGTTTTAGTGACATAATCACGTTTCAAGAGATATAGTCAAGATTTAAGAGTTATAGTCACGATTAAAGAGATATACAACTTTTTAGGAGATACAGTCACGATTTAAGAGATATAGTCACGGTTTAAGAGATATAGTCACGGTTTAAGAGATATAAACAACGGTTAAAGAAACGTAAATATCACGGTTTTTGTGACATAATCACGTTTTAAGAGATATTTTCACGTTTTGAGAGATATAAACTACAGTTTTTGAGACGTAAATATCACAGTTTTGGTGACATAATCACTTTTCAAGAGATATAATCACGATTTAAGAGTTATAGTCACGATTTAAGAGATATAAACAACGGTTTAAGTGATATAAACAACGGTTTAAGAAACGTAAATATCACAGTTTTAGTGACATAATCACTTTTCAAGAGATATAGTCACGGTTTAAGACATATCAACAACGGTTTAAGAGACGTAAATATCACAGTTTTGGTGACATAATCACTTTTCAAGAGATATAATCACGATTTAAGAGTTATAGTCACGATTTAAGAGATATAAACAACGGTTTAAGTGATATAAACAACGGTTTAAGAAACGTAAATATCAAAGTTTTAGTGACATAATCACTTTTCAAGAGATATAGTCACGGTTTAAGACATATCAACAACGGTTTAAGAGACGTAAATATCACAGTTTTAGTGACATAATCACGTTTCAAGAGATATAGTCACGATTTAAGAGACGTAAACATCACAGTTTAGTGACATAATCACGTTTCAAGAGATATAGTCAAGATTTAAGAGTTATAGTCACGATTAAAGAGATATATACAACTTTTTAGGAGATACAGTCACGATTTAAGAGATATAGTCACGGTTTAAGAGATATAAACAACGGTTTAAGAGACGTAAATATCACAGTTTTAGTGATATAATCACGTTTCAAGAGATATAGTCAAGATTTAAGAGTTATAGTCACGATTAAAGAGATATATACAACTTTTTAGGAGATACAGTCACGATTTAAGAGATATAGTCACGGTTTAAGAGATATAAACAACGGTTTAAGAGACGTAAATATCACAGTTTTAGTGACATAATCACGTTTCAAGAGATATAGTCAAGATTTAAGAGTTATAGTCACGATTAAAGAGATATATACAACTTTTTAAGAGATACAGTCACGATTTAAGAGATATAGTCACGGTTTAAGAGATATAGTCACGGTTTAAGAGATATAGTCACGGTTTAAGAGATATAAACAACGGTTAAAGAAACGTAAATATCACGGTTTTTGTGACATAATCACGTTTTAAGAGATATTTTCACGTTTTGAGAGATATAAACTACAGTTTTTGAGACGTAAATATCACAGTTTTGGTGACATAATCACTTTTCAAGAGATATAATCACGATTTAAGAGTTATAGTCACGATTTAAGAGATATAAACAACGGTTTAAGTGATATAAACAACGGTTTAAGAGATATAAACAACGGTTTAAGAGATATAAACAACGGTTTAAGAGATATAAACAACGGTTTAAGAGATATAAACAACGGTTTAAGAGATATAAACAACGGTTTAAGAGATATAAACAACGGTTTAAGAGATATAAACAACGGATTAAGAGATATAAACAAACCATGGTTTAAGAGATATAAACAAACCATGATTTAGGAGATATAAACAACAGTTTAAGAGACGTAAATATCACAGTTTTAGTGACATAATCACGTTTCAAGAGATATAATCACAGTTTAAGATATGTAAACAACGGTTTAAAAGACGTAAATATCACAGTTTTAGTGACATAATCACGTGTCAAGAGATATAAACAAACCATGGTTTAAGAGATATAAACAACAGTTTAAGAGACGTAAATATCACAGTTTTAGTGACATAATCACGTTTCAAGAGATATAATCACAGTTTAAGATATATAAACAACGGTTTAAAGACGTAAATATCACAGTTTTGGTGACACAATTACTTTTCAAGAGATATAGTCACGATTTAAGAGAAATAGTCACGATTTAAGAGATATAGTCACGATTTAAGAGATATAGTCACGATTTAAGAGATATAAACAACGGTTTAAGAGACGTAAATATCACAGTTTTAGTGACATAATCACGTTTCAAGAGATATAGTCACGATTTAAGAGATATAACCTACGGATTAAGAGACGTAAATATCACATTATAGTGACATAATCACGTTTCAAGAGATATAGTCACGATTTAAGAGATATAACCTACGGATTAAGAGACGTAAATATCACAGTATAGTGACATAATCACGTTTCAAGAGATATAATCACGATTTAAGAGATATAACCTACGGATTAAGAGACGTAAATATCACAGTTTTAGTGACATAATCACGTTTCAAGAGACATAATCACAGTTTAAGATATATAAACAACGGTTTAAGAGACGTAATATCACAATTTTGGTGACATAATCACGTTTCGAATGATATAATCACGATATAAGAGTATAGTCACGATTTAAGAGATATAGTCACGATTTAAGAGATATAACCTACGGATTAAGAGACGTAAATATCACAGTTTTAGTGACATAATCACGTTTCAAGAGACATAATCACAGTTTAAGAGATATAAACAACGGTTTAAGAGACGTAAATATCACAGTTTTGGTGACACAATTACTTTTCAAGAGAAATAGTCACGATTTAAGAGATATAGTCACGATTTAAGAGATATAAACAACGGTTTAAGAGACGTAAATATCACAGTATAGTGACATAATCACGTTTCAAGAGATATAGTCACGATTTAAGAGATATAAACAACGGTTTAAGAGACGTAAATATCACATTATAGTGACATAATCACGTTTCAAGAGATATAGTCACGATTTAAGAGATATAACCTACGGATTAAGAGACGTAAATATCACAGTATAGTGACATAATAACGTTTCAAGAGATATAATCACGATTTAACAGATATAACCTACGGATTAAGAGACGTAAATATCACAGTATAGTGACATAATCACGTTTCAAGAGATATAATCACGATTTAAGAGATATAACCTACGGATTAAGAGACGTAAATATCACAATTTTTGTGACATAATCACGTTTCGAATGATATAATCACGATATAAGAGATATAAACTACAGTTTATAAGACGTAAATATCACAGTTTTGGTGACACAATTACTTTTCAAGAGATATAGTCACGATTTAAGAGATAAACAACGGTTTAAGAGATAAAGTCACGATTTAAGAGATATAAACAACGGTTTAAGAGACGTAAATATCACAATTTTGGTGACATAATCACGTTTCGAATGATATAATCACGATATAAGAGATATAAACTACAGTTTATAAGACGTAAATATCACAGTTTTGGTGACACAATTACTTTTCAAGAGATATAGTCACGATTTAAGAGAAATAGTCACGATTTAAGAGATAAAGTCACGATTTAAGAGATATAAACAACGGTTTAAGAGTCGTAAATATCACAGTTTTAGTGACATAATCACGTTTCAAGAGATATAGTCACGATTTAAGAGATATTAACAACGGTTTAAGAGACGTAAATATCAGTTTTAGTGACATAATCACGTTTCAAGAGATATAGTCACGATTTAAGAGATATAACCTACGGATTAAGAGACGTAAATATCACAGTATAGTGACATAATCACGTTTCAAGAGATATAATCACGATTTAAGAGATATAACCTACGGATTAAGAGACGTAAATATCACAGTTTTAGTGACATAATCACGTTTCAAGAGACATAATCACAGTTTAAGATATATAAACAACGGTTTAAGAGACGTAAATATCACAATTTTGGTGACATAATCACGTTTCGAATGATATAATCACGATATAAGAGTATAGTCACGATTTAAGAGATATAGTCACGATTTAAGAGATATAACCTACGGATTAAGAGACGTAAATATCACAGTTTTAGTGACATAATCACGTTTCAAGAGACATAATCACAGTTTAAGAGATATAAACAACGGTTTAAGAGACGTAAATATCACAGTTTTGGTGACACAATTACTTTTCAAGAGAAATAGTCACGATTTAAGAGATATAGTCACGATTTAAGAGATATAAACAACGGTTTAAGAGACGTAAATATCACAGTATAGTGACATAATCACGTTTCAAGAGATATAGTCACGATTTAAGAGATATAAACAACGGTTTAAGAGACGTAAATATCACATTATAGTGACATAATCACGTTTCAAGAGATATAGTCACGATTTAAGAGATATAACCTACGGATTAAGAGACGTAAATATCACAGTATAGTGACATAATAACGTTTCAAGAGATATAATCACGATTTAACAGATATAACCTACGGATTAAGAGACGTAAATATCACAGTATAGTGACATAATCACGTTTCAAGAGATATAATCGCGATTTAAGAGATATAACCTACGGATTAAGAGACGTAAATATCACAATTTTTGTGACATAATCACGTTTCGAATGATATAATCACGATATAAGAGATATAAACTACAGTTTATAAGACGTAAATATCACAGTTTTGGTGACACAATTACTTTTCAAGAGATATAGTCACGATTTAAGAGATATAAACAACGGTTTAAGAGATAAAGTCACGATTTAAGAGATATAAACAACGGTTTAAGAGACGTAAATATCACAATTTTGGTGACATAATCACGTTTCGAATGATATAATCACGATATAAGAGATATAAACTACAGTTTATAAGACGTAAATATCACAGTTTTGGTGACACAATTACTTTTCAAGAGATATAGTCACGATTTAAGAGAAATAGTCACGATTTAAGAGATAAAGTCACGATTTAAGAGATATAAACAACGGTTTAAGAGTCGTAAATATCACAGTCTTAGTGACATAATCACGTTTCAAGAGATATAGTCACGATTTAAGAGATATAAACAACGGTTTAAGAGACGTAAATATCACAGTATAGTGACATAATCACGTTTCAAGAGATATAATCACGATTTAAGAGATGTAACCTACGGATTAAGAGACGTAAATATCACAGTATAGTGACATAATCACGTTTCAAGAGATATAATCACGATTTAAGAGATATAAACTACGGCGGGAAGTCAGGGGCTTTACCACTAACCCACAAACAAATTGTGAGCGATGTAACCGACTGGAAAGTTCAGAGAACTTGACCACCAACCCACAGAGTACCAGTTGAACTGTTCAAATCCTCTTACAAAGAAAATGTGACATCTCTGACGTCATGAGAAACATCGGAAGTGCCTACTCTGCATATTCAAATCACCCCCCCCCCCTCCCCCCTACCGATTCAACACGCTTTGATGGGCCTATGCAAATTTCCAGAAGATTTTAACATTCATATGAACATTGTAATTTTTTTTTTTTTTTTTCATATTAAGAAAAGAGCTTTTTATAAGGAGAAGATGGGCGTAACTTTCTTAAAAAGGGGAAGAAGTTCTACTAATTAAAGTACCTAGCAAAAGAAGCTTTTAATCAACGATTTAATCATCGTTTTATTTCCAACCTTTTGATTTTAGAAAAACCCATTCAATCCCCCTCCTTCAAATCAGACAAATGGACCAATCATCTCATTTTTAAATTTAGATATACAGGGTGGCCCAACAATTTTATAAGGAAACCCAAAAATTTTAAGTAATAAATCTATAGTACGCCTAATTTTAAGCCAATTTTACTAAATACAATTTTTTGATAGGATCAACCGTTTACGAGTTATTTGCTCCGGAAGTATCTGACCTTGAAACTTAAGATGCCAATAACTCAAGAACGGTTGGACCTATAAAAAAATTGTATTTAGTCAAATTGGCTTAAAATCAAACGAAGAAACTACCTATGACGCCATTTTTTTAATTTAAATATACAGGGTGCCCCTGAAAGATCTGAACTTCGTTATTTCTGCAAACCCTACTTTATAATAAAATCGATCAATTTTAGGCCTAATTTTAAGTAAATTTTACTAAAAGCAATTTTTTGATAGGATCGACTGTTTCTGATTTATCTGTTCCGGAAGTAAATGACCTTGAAACTTAAGATGCTAATAACTCAAGAACGAATGGACCTATAAAAAAATTGTATTTAGTCAAATTGGCTTAAAATCAAACGAAGAAACTACCTATGACGCCATTTTTTTAATTTAAATATACAGGGTGCCCCTGAAAGATCCGAACTTCGTTATTTCTGCAAACCCTACTTTATAATAAAATAGATCAATTTTAGGCCTAATTTTAAGTAAATTTTACTAAAAGCAATTTTTTGATAGGATCGACTGTTTCTGATTTATCTGTTCCGGAAGTAAATGACCTTGAAACTTAAGATGCTAATAACTCAAGAACGAATGGACCTATAAAAAAATTGTATTTAGTCAAATTGGCTTAAAATCAAACGAAGAAACTACCTATGACGCCATTTTTTAAATTTAAATATACAGGGTGCCCCTGAAAGATCCGAACTTCGTTATTTCTGCAAACCCTACTTTAGAATAAAATAGATCAATTTTAGGCCTAATTTTAAGTAAATTTTACTAAAAGCAATTTTTTGATAGGATCGACTGTTTCTGATTTATCTGTTCCGGAAGTAAATGACCTTGAAACTTAAGATGCTAATAACTCAAGAACGGTTGGTCCTATTAAAAAATTGTATTTAGTCAAATTGGCTTAAAATCAAACGAAGAAACTACCTATGACGCCATTTTTTTAATTTAAATATACAGGGTGCCCCTGAAAGATCCGAACTTCGTTATTTCTGCAAACCCTACTTTAGAATAAAATAGATCAATTTTAGGCCTAATTTTAAGTAAATTTTACTAAAAGCAATTTTTTGATAGGATCGACTGTTTCTGATTTATCTGTTCCGGAAGTAAATGACCTTGAAACTTAAGATGCTAATAACTCAAGAACGGTTGGTCCTATTAAAAAATTGTATTTAGTCAAATTGGCTTAAAATCAAACGAAGAAACTACCTATGACGCCATTTTTTAATTTAAATATACAGGGTGCCCCTGAAAGATCCGAACTTCGTTATTTCTGCAAACCCTACTTTAGAATAAAATAGATCAATTTTAGGCCTAATTTTAAGTAAATTTTACTAAAAGCAATTTTTTGATAGGATCGACTGTTTCTGATTTATCTGTTCCGGAAGTAAATGACCTTGAAACTTAAGATGCTAATAACTCAAGAACGGTTGGTCCTATTAAAAAATTGTATTTAGTCAAATTAGCTTAAAATTAAGCGTAGAATTGATTTCAGTTATAAAAATTTGGTTTTTTTTGCTTGAAATCACGAAGTTGGCCCCGCGCTGGGGCACCCTGTACATCAAAAATAAAATATTTTATTGAAAAACAATTTTTTGTTAAAAAATGTGGTTTAACTTTTTAAATTAAAAAAAATTGGTGTTTTACGGTTGAAGGATTCGCCTAGAAGATATATTTTCTGGTTGAAAATTCCGAGAATATCGGACATTCTATGGGGGAGAACAATGTAAAAACGTTAAAATATTAAAGCTTTGATATATTGGTAAGACTGGGATGAAAGAATCGACGAGGCGGAATGGTTGTTCCGAAACGGACGTTTGCTTTATAGGGGGAGGAAGGGGGGGGAGGACGAAGGGTGGGGAAGGGCTGAGGGGGGGGGGGGGGGAAGAAGGATTCCCGTTGACAAAAAGGCCTTTCTCGCCCTGTCGCAGGTGATCGCCCTCCATTTTTCTTAAGGGGATATGAGGGTTTTAAGTTGGTTGCTTTTTGTGAGCAACGGTTTTCGGTTTTTCCCTTCTATCTCGGAAACCGTCGCTCAAACCGAAAAAATGTCCTAAGTAAAAGTTGTAGCTACGGAAATTTACTACATAAAATATCTTATTGGTTTTTTCCGTCAGAGCAATATTTTAGGAGATATGAAGGTTTTAAGTTTTCAGACAGGCTCTGTAGGATTATTAGTTTTATCCTCATAACTCCTTAATTATTGCTCTAACGCAAAAATGAATAAAACATTTTTCCTAGGAAATCTTTGTACCTACAACTTTTACTTAGGACGTTTTTTCGTTTTGAGCGACGGTTTCCGAGATAGAAGGGAAAAACCGAAAACCGTTGCTCACAACGAAAAATTTGCAAAACAACTCACTTAAGAACCCTCATATCTCCCTAAGTGTTGCTCTGACAAAAAAACCAACGAAGTCTTTTTTGTTGGAAATTTCCGTAGCTACGACTTTTACTTAGGACGTTTTTCGTTTTGAGCGACGGTTTCCGAGATAGAAGGGAAAAAACCGAAAACCGTTGCTTACAACAAAAAATGTGCAAAGCAACCAACCTAAAAACCCTCCTATCTCCTTAAGTATTGCTCTGACGGAAGAAACCAATAAGCTTTGTTTTGTAGGTAATTTCCGTAGCTACAACTTTTACTTAGGACATTTTTTCGTTTTGAGCGACGGTTTCCGGGATAATAGGCGAAAAACCGAAAACCGTTGCTTACAACAAAAAATGTGCAAAGCAACCAACCTAAAAACCCTCCTATCTCCTTAAGTATTGCTCTGAGGGAAAAAACTAATAAAATATTTTATGTAGTAAATTCCAGTACCTACAACTTTTACTTAAGACATTCTTTCGTTTTGAGCGACGGTTTCCGAGATAGAAGGGAAAAACCGAAAAATTTGCAAAGCAACTCACTTAAAAACCATCATACCGCCTTAAGACTTAAACGACCAGAAGGAATTGAGAAACAAATTTTCTTTAAGAAATAATTTAAAATTAATTATTTATTTATATTTATTATTTATAACATTTATTATTAGGTGTTTAGGCGGGAAAAACGAAAAGGTAGCGTGTCAATCGAAATTACGGAAGGGCCACCCGATATCCGCCTGGCTCGTCCAAGGAAAAGAAAGGGGAAAAAGAGGGAAAGGGGGAAAAAGGAGGAAAAATAGGGGAAAAGATGAAAAGGAAAATAGGGAGGGGGAGAAAAAAAAAGTGAGAAAAAAAAGGGGGGAAGGGGGGAAAACGGAAAAAAAAAGGGGAGAAAAAGGGAAAAAAAAGAACAAAAAAATGGCAAAAAACGGGAAATTGGGGAAAAAAGGAGAAAAAAGGGGGAAAAAAACGGAGAAAAAAGGGGGGAAAAAGGAAAAAAAAAAGGAGGGGAAAAAGGAAAAAAAGGGAATAAAGGGGGAGAAAGGAGAAAAAAAAGGGGAAAAAAAGGGGAAAAAGAGGGAAAGGGGGGAAAAAGGAGAAAAATAGGGGAAAAGATGAAAAGGAAAAAAAAAGGGAAAATAGGGGGGGGGGGAGAAAAAAAAAGTGAGAAAAAAAAGGAAGGAAGGGGGGAAAACGGAAAAAAGGGGAGAAAAAGGGAAAAAAAAAAAAAAAAAAAGGGCAAAAAACGGGAAATAGGGAAAAAAGGGAGAAAAAAAGGGGGGAAAAAAGGGGGAAGGGGGAAAAAGGAAAAAAATGGGAGAAAAAAAAAAAAAGGGAGGAAAAAAGGAAAAAAAAAAAGGGAGGAAAAAAGGAAATAAGGGGAAAAAAAGGGGAAGGGGGGAAAACAGAAAAAAGGGGAGAAAAAGGGAAAAAAAAGAAAAAAAAGGGCAAAAAAACGGGAAATAGGGAAAAAAGGAGAAAAAAGGGGGGAAAAAACGGAGAAAAAAGGGGGGAAAAAGGAAAAAAAAAAGGAGGGGAAAAAGGAAAAAAAAGGGAATAAAGGGGGAGAAAGGAGAAAAAAAAAAAAAAAAGGGGAAAAAAAGGGAAAGAGGGAAAGGGGGAAAAAGGAGAAAAATAGGGGAAAAGATGAAAAGGAAAAAAAAGGGAAAATAGGGGGGGGGGGGAGAAAAAAAAAGTGAGAAAAAAAAGGAAGGAAGGGGGGGAAAACGGAAAAAAGGGGAGAAAAAAAAAAAAAAGAACAAAAAAAATGGCAAAAAACGGGAAATAGGGGAAAAAAAAGGAGAAAAAAGGGGGAAAAAAAAACGGAGAAAAAAGGGGGGAAAAAGGAAAAAAAAAAGGAGGGGAAAAAGGAAAAAAAAAGGGAATAAAGGGGGAGAAAGGAGAAAAAAAAGGGGAAAAAAAAGGGGAAAAAGAGGGAAAGGGGGAAAAAGGAGAAAAATAGGGGAAAAGATGAAAAGGAAAAAAAAGGGAAAATAGGGGGGGGGGAGAAAAAAAAAAGTGAGAAAAAAAAGGAAGGAAGGGGGGAAAACGGAAAAAAAAAGGGGAGAAAAAGGGAAAAAAAAGAACAAAAAAGGGCAAAAAAAAACGGGAAATAGGGGAAAAAAGGGAAAAAAGGGGGGAAAAAAGGGGGAAGGGGGAAAAAGGAAAAAAATGGGAGAAAAAAGGGGAAAAAAAGGGAGGAAAAAAAAAAAAGGGAGGAAAAAAAGGAAATAAGGGAGAAAAAAAGGGGAAGGGGGGAAAACAAAAAAAAAGGGGAGAAAAAGGGAAAAAAAAAAAAAAAAAGGGCAAAAAACGGGAAATAGGGGAAAAAAAGAAAAAAGGGGGAAGGGGGAAAAAGGAAAAAAAGGTGAGAAAAAGGAAAATAATGACCCTGAGGTAGCAGGGACTAAAAGGTAGATTTCTTTTCATGATTAAAATTAAAATGTTATACACAAATATATAATTATGTTATAAAAATGATGATATAAGAAAAATTGCGCGACTGAGCCCCTAGAAAAACATCTGATAATTTTATTAATAAAATATTTAATAATTTCCCGGTATAAATTCAAATTTTTTTTAAAGTTTAGCTAGTTCAATATTTTGCGCCTGGCTCGTCCAAACCTGCTTTAATTAATTTTTTACACGCCCTCGCAGAGGTCTTAAAGTTTTTTTTTGCAAAAGGACTAGGATTTCAATAGAAAATGCCAATTTTGTCTTTAAGCCCTAAGTAAAGTAGGTGAATCGCTGGTCCGATTTCAGCCATTAACGAACTCGTCCGAGCTATGAGATAAAAGCTCTAAATACGGATATCGTCACCCTCACATTAAAATTGCTCCAGTTATCGTGCTAATATATACATATATATATATATATAAACTTGGTACATTACAATAGGTAGATTTTGAAGAAAAGAAATCTACCTAAAACGAAACGATAGAGTGTCAATCGAAATTACGGAAGGGTCACCCGATAATCCGAGGCTTATTTCACCCCTTGATCATAAATGTCAATCTATCAATTTTAAAATATTTAAACAAATTAAACGTTTCTCACCCAAATATGGGGGGAAATATTATCTATAACATTATTATTAGGTCTATTGGCGGAAAAAAAAAACGGAAAGGTAGCGTGTCAATCGAAATTACGGAAGGGCCACCGATAATCCGAGGCTTATTTCACCCCCTTTGATTATAAAATGTCAATATCAATTTTATAAAAAATATTTAAACAAATTGAACATTTCTCACCAAATATGGGGGGAAATTATTATCTATAACATTTATTATTAGGTCTATTGGCGGAAAAAAAAAAAAAACGGAAAGGTAGCGTGTCAATCGAAATTACGGAAGGGCCACCCGATAATCCGAGGCTTATTTCACCCCCTTTGATTATAAAATGTCAATCTATCAATTTTATAAAAAATATTAAACAAATTAAACGTTTCTCACCCAAATATGGGGGGAAATTATTATCTATAACATTTATTATTAGGTCTTTTGGCGGAAAAAACGGAAAGGTAGCGTGTCAATCGAAATTACGGAAGGGCCACCCGATAATCCGAGGCTTATTTCACCCCCTTTGATTATAAAATGTCAATATATCAATTTTATAAAAAATATTTAAACAAATTGAACATTTCTCACCCAAATATGGGGGGAAATTATTATCTATAACATTTATTATTAGGTCTTTGGCGGAAAAAACGGAAAGGTAGCGTGTCAATCGAAATTACGGAAGGGCCACCCGATAATCCGAGGCTTATTTCACCCCCTTTGATTATAAAATGTCAATCTATCAATTTTATAAAAAATATTTAAACAAATTAAACGTTTCTCACCCAAATATGGGGGGAAATTATTATCTATAACATTTATTATTAGGTCTTTTGGCGGAAAAAAAAACGGAAAGGTAGCGTGTCAATCGAAATTACGGAAGGGCCACCCGATAATCCGAGGCTTATTTCACCCCTTTGATTTAAAATGTCAATCTATCAATTTTATAAAAAATATTTAAACAAATTAAACGTTTCTCCCCAAATATGGGGGGAAATTATTCC